>QXTE01000266.1:493410-546725 GCA_003942145.1 Platysternon megacephalum
CTTGAAACCGGCTGCCAACTAGACATGGAGCCGTTGATCACTACCCGTTGAGCCCGACGATCTAGCCAGCTTTCTATCCACCTTATAGTCCATTCATCCAGCCCATACTTCTTTAACTTGCCGGCAAGAATACTGTGGGAGACCGTATCAAAAGCTTTGCTAAAGTCAAGGAATAACACATCCACTGCTTTCCCCTCATCCACAGACCCAGTTATCTCCTCATAGAAGGCAATTAGGTTAGTCAGGCATGACTTGCCCTTGGTGAATCCATGCTGACTGTTCCTGATCACTTTCCTCTCCTCTAAGTGCTTCAGAATTGATTCCTTGAGGACCTGCTCCATGATTTTTCCAGGGACTGAGGTGAGGCTGACTGGCCTGTAGTTCCCCGGATCCTCCTTCTTCCCTTTTTTAAAGATGGGCACTACATTAGCCTTTTTCCAGTCATCCGGGACCTCCCCCGATCGCCATGAGTTTTCAAAGATAATGGCCAATGGCTCTGCAATCACATCCGCCAACTCCTTTAGCACCCTCGGATGCAGCGCATCCGGCCCCATGGACTTGTGCTCGTCCAGTTTTTCTAAATAGTCCCGAACCACTTCTTTCTCCACAGAGGGCTGGTCACCTTCTCCCCATACTGTGCTGCCCAGTGCAGCAGTCTGGGAGCTGACCTTGTTCATGAAGACAGCGGCAAAAAAAGCATTGAGTACATTAGCTTTTTTCACATCCTCTGTCACTAGGTTGCCTCCCTCATTCAGTAAGGGACCCACACTTTCCTTGACTTTCTTCTTGTTGCTAACATACCTGAAGAAACCCTTCTTGTTACTCTTAACATCTCTTGCTAGCTGCAACTCCAAGTGTGATTTGGCCTTCCTGATTTCACTCCTGCATGCCTGAGCAATATTTTTATACTCCTCCCTGGTCATTTGTCCAATCTTCCACTTCTTGTAAGCTTCTTTTTTGCGTTTAAGATCAGCAAGGATTTCACTGTTTAGCCAAGCTGGTCGCCTGCCATATTTACTATTCTTTCTACACATCGGGATGGTTTGTTCCTGCAACCTCAATAAGGATTCTTTAAAATACAGCCAGCTCTCCTGGACTCCTTTCCCCCTCATGTTATTCTCCCAGGGGATCCTGCCCATCAGTTCCCTGAGGGAGTCAAAGTCTGCTTTTCTGAAGTCCAGGGTCCATATTCTGCTGCTCTCCTTTCTTCCTTGTGTCAGGATCCTGAACTCTACCATCTCATGATCACTGCCTCCCAGGTTCCCATTCACTTTTGCTTCCCCTACTAATTCTTCCTGTTTTGTAAGCAGCAGGTCAAGAAGAGCTCTGCCCCTAGTTGGTTCCTCCAGCACTTCCTCCAGCACATGACCCATCTTGCATAAAACATATCTTAGTTATGCCATATTCATATCATAAGCATATCTCTATGAAGAATATGGAGCGTAGTGCCACAATCCCCTCCATAAATTTATCAAGCTCAGTCTTGAAACAGGTTAGGTTTTTTGCACCCACTGTTCTTCTTGAAAGACTGTTCCAGAATTTCACTTCTCTGATGGTTAGAAACCTTCCTCCAATTTCAAGCCTAATCTTGTTGATAGCCGGTTTATATCCATTAGTTCTCGTGCCAACACTGGCCCTTCTCCTCCCATGTTTATCCCTGTGATATATTTATGGATGGCAATGATATCTCCCCTCAGCCTTTGTTTTGTTAGACTTAACAAGCCGAGCTCCTCAAGTTTCCTCTTGTAAGGCAAGTTCTCTATTCCTCTGATCATCCTAGTAGCTCTTCTCTTCACCAATTCCAGTCGGGAGTTCATCTTTCTTAAACATGGGACACCAGAACTGCACACAGTATCTTACCAGTGCCTAGCACGGTGGTAATGTTTCCCCGTCTCTATTAGAAATAATTCACCTGACGCATCCGCCTGGATTTGCATTGGCCTTTTTCACGGCCGCATCACATTGGTGGCTCGTGGTCCTCCTACGATCAACCCACACACCCAGGACTTTTTCCTCCTATGTTGCTTCAAACTGATCAATTACCAGCTTATAGCAAAAATTCTTGTTGTTAGTCCCTAAGTGCCTGACTTTGCACTATTAAATTTCATTCCATTTGTATTGCTCCAGTTTTCAAGGTCATCTGAATCTTCTTGTATGGTATGATATGATATTCCAGTCCTCCATATTGGCAAAATTTCCTAACACTGTCTCATCTGCAGATTTTATTGGCACACTCCCACTTCCTGTCCAGTGATATGACTTAATCTGAATGAACCCAATAGTCAGTGGAGGGGCAGACTGAACTCTCTCCGCAGGAAACCTAGCTCCTTTAAAGAGTTGATCTACTATCATCTACATACTGCCAGGCAACTGTCTCTTCAAATATATTACTAGAACCACCTGCCAGCTCAAGCAGTGTCTCCTGCACTATCTGTGGGCTCTGCACTAGCTCCCCTCCTCCCCTTTCATTAATGCCAGAAGCAAACACCTCTGTTGGACACCCCACAGTCCAGCTCCAGAGTTGCTATGGATTAACGCGCTCTTCGAACCCATTCAGAAGACGGCATCTCATCTCATTTCCTGTCTTGAGTCTAGAACCATTGACGTCAGGGAAGGCCTGTTTGACCACGATGGTGCTAGACAGATTAGCTGGAGTGATTGGATTCCTGACATAGAATCATAAAACTGGAAGGGACCTCGAGAGGTCACCTATTCCAGTCCCTGCACTCGTGGCAGGACTAATTATCTAGACCAAGCTTGTCTGGAAGAGAAGAGTTGTAGAGGATAGACGTTAGTTTCTCTTACTGCTGCTTACTGCATTTCATTCCCAGGCCAATGGATTTATCTACCATTAAGAAAAATATTGAGAATGGGCTGATCCGAACCACAGCTGAGTTCCAGCGTGATATCATGCTGATGTTCCAGAATGCAGTCATGTACAACAGCTCTGACCATGATGTATACCACATGGCTGTGGAGATGCAGCGAGATGTCTTGGAGCAGATCCAGGTAAAGGCTTGAGCTGAGGCGCAGTGTTGGACAGAACTCATGCACTGGTTGGTATGGAAGGTACTGAGCAGATCTGTAGGAAGAGGCTACTCGGCTCTGAGTGCCTGCTGCTTTTTTGTGCCATCTAGAATTTCCCACTGGGTTGGCAAGTCCCAGCTGATAGGAATCAAAGTTAATTTGATGAGTTTGTGTGGCTTTTTTACTCTCCCTCAGAATGATTTGTGGCTCTTTAGGGCAAGCGGGGGAGCTTATGCTGAGAAGCAAACTAGAAATTGAAGCCACCTCCAAACTGGTCATTCTCAACCTTATGGTTTGTGGGAGTAATGCCACTAACTGAGCTTGTTTCACTTGATACTGTAATAACTGAATGTGTGGTTTCATGCAGCAATTTCTGGCCACACAGCTGATCATGCAGACATCAGAGTCCGGGATCAGTGCAAAGAGCCTGCGTGGGCGAGATTCCACTCGGAAACAAGATGCTTCAGAGAAGGTGAGGGGGAAAAGGAGGCTGGGGCTCATGCTTTTGTGTGAGAGACTGATTCCTTCAGGAGGATCCTACAGAGCTGCAGAAGAGGGTCACCTAATCAGACACTGGGTGCATGAATGCACTTGGGGTTAGACTAGCTCTGAGATCCTTATGTGAACAAACCTCTCTGGAAATGTGACCTTCAGTTAGAGTTTAGAAGTGGCAGCTGTAGGTTACCACAGAGACAACTTTTGTGAAACACCCCAGCAGTTGTGATAGTTCTGTCCTTTGTATGTATTAAAGTAATAAGCAGAACCTTAAAGAAGCAGGGGGTTGTTTGGAGGAGTCCCTGCCTGGCAGGGAGATTGGGGTGGAGAATCAAGAACTGGAGAAATGCTCCAGTGTCCCTCCCTTGGATGGTCTGGTTTACAGATTTTAGGGCCAGAAAAGACTGTGATCATCTAGTCTGATCTCGTGTGTGATGCAGGCCAGAGAACCTCACCCAGTGATTCTTGCATCAAGTTTAACTTGTGGCTGAAGTAATGTGTATCTTAGCTAGGCATCCAGTCTTGATTAAATCATCTCAAATGGTAGCAACTGATGTATCCTGTCATCTGGGAGCTACATAGCTGCTGTGGGAAATAGAGGCTGAGTGCACAGAGCACCAAAGTGGTGTTGGGATGCAGCAGACCTTGATTGGAAACGACATGGTGGAGTGAAGGGAAACTCCTGTCCTAGCGTTCTTGCTGTCACAGAATCCTCACTTGCTGGTCCTTCCTTTTCCCCTAGTTATTTGTGTGTGATACCTTGCGGGAGGGGAACTTGGGGTTGCCTGCTTCTCTGCCTTTATAAGTATGCAGGTTGTATGGCTTCTGGAGGGTGTGTTCATGTTCATATCTGTACAATCTGATCAGTAAATCTCTTTGGCCTTTTGACAGGACAGCGTCCCCATGGGCTCTCCTGCCTTCCTTCTCTCTCTCTTTGTAAGTATTGAATGACTGCGGTAGGTAACTGAGTTGGAAGGTACCTCTGGCTCCTTGTCTGGGGGATTGTGGCACTGTCACAGAATCTGTGGCATTGTAGCAATGTGTTAAACTAGTGGATGTACATCTAGGGTCATCAAATAAGAGACTTCTCAATCCCATTGTCCTCAGGGTTGGGAGGTGCTTTTGCCTTTCCCTCTGGTTTGCGGGGTTGCAGCACTGTCATCTCCTTCCCTTTTCTCCCATAATTTTTGTCCTAGTTTCTCCCCACGTAAATGGGAAGACAGATCTGTTGTGCTGATTTCTGTGGAATACATGGGCCTAGAGAGTCAAAGGTGTTAAAGGGACCCTGTCATAATACAACATTAAACAGTTAAACAAGGCTTGGGGTGTAACACAGACCTTGGCCACCTTAGTTCATTAAAAATCTTTTAAACGTTTTATTAAAGATGCAATAAAGAAGGAAAAACATGTAAAGTATTAGGTAGGGATGGCAGTTTAACAATATCCCCAATTCCCTTTCCCTTTAGCAGTAGAGAGTTTAAGGAAAACTGCCAGTCTTTTATATGGTATTAAAGAATGGTAATAACTGTCCTTTTTGGGGGGAAAGAGAAAATTAGTTGAGATGGGCTGGAGTTGTTGTTAAAGTCCGATCCTGTTTCCTTTAGAACAAAACAAGACAAACACACACACAAAGGAAGAGAAAAGAACAGCAAATTCAGAAGAGGGTCAAATACTCCGAGACGCTGGGGTGCATGGAGACACTGGTTAGAATAGCTCTGAGATCGTTATGTGAACCAACCTCTCTGGAAATGCAGCTTCTGGTGCTGACTCTGACTTGCAGCCTTACTGCTAGAGAAATACAGGCCCTGCACGTGGTCTTATCACCCATTCCAAAACCTGGAAAACTTGTACCTCTGGGCTGTTCAGGGCATTGCTTTTAGCTACCTTTGATCGCAGTGTTACAAAACATGCACTCTTGGCCAGCGAAGCTAGTCTGTTAAACAGAAGACAAAAGGAAATGGATAGGAAAGAGAAGAAATAAGGTGGGGAAGGATAAGGACACCTGAGGAGGATTGACAAAAGGAACCAAAGTCTCCCATAGCAGGTGGGATTTAGGATTTAGCTGGAGCCGGTGGAGGTCACAGTGTCATCTAGGTCGCTCTCTCTGGCCAGGTCTGGTCAGAACACCCCTCAGGATCAAGATGACACAGGCGTAACAGTGGATCCCAGGGATCCAGGAGACAGTGGTGGTGGCAGCCAGCCAGCTTGATTCTCCCCATTGTTGGTCTTTTTTTAAGGACCCAAGAGGGAGTGATGGGCGGAATAGCTGGTCCCCGGTGGTCTTTTACACAATTTAGGCCTAATTTCCCATACATTGGTTTTGGTCCGTTGATTTCCAGTCCCAAACTCTTGTTTACCAAACATGATGTTAATACAGTAGGCCTTTTTGTTTAGACTTTCGTATCTTTTCCTATACACATTTTTTATGGGTGACTGGAACATTTAATAAAGTTTATGCACTCTTCCCCAGTTGAGCTCCCCGTTGGGATGGGCCTGCTAGACCCCAATTATTACAATGGGTCAAATGCAGCTCTGCAGATTCTTATACACGTCACACCTGTTCATGCACATATAGGAGCCCCCCTCCTCCCATCCAGTACAGTGTGCACTGTGAGCAGGCTACAGGACGGGGGGGGATCTGGTCTGATCTTTCTGTTTGTTTCATGGATCAGGAAGCAACCACAGTCCTCTGTAGGCACCTCTGCTGTGCCACTCTGGTTATCTGGGAGAGCCTGGAAAAGCACTTCCTTTCCTGGGAGCTCAAGCCCTTGAGCTGGGAACAAAAGTTTTGAGGGTTTGTTTTCTCACACATCTGTTAGATAGAGAAGCATTTCAGCAGAGGCAGCAAGTCAGCCAGAGAGAGAGGGATCCGATGAGAAGAAGCCCTCCAGTTGCCCTGCACTCATGGAGAGTAGCTGTGCGGAGAAACTAGGGAGCTAGAGCCAGGGTCACCCAGCTGGAGGAACACTTCCTGTAGGGATGAGCAGCTGGTCAGGTATGTTAGCCCGCAGTCCCCTCTTCCCACTTGAACAGATCATCTGGAATGTTTCACATAATAAAAAGCAGCACTGTGTATTGGCCCCAAAAAGCCTCTCTCCAGGTGAGAAGCAGCCGAACTTTTGTCTCTTCCTGCTTTCAGTAGACCATAGAGGCATTGGGATTCTGAGTCCCCAGTGGGACTTCATATATTTAGACCCACATTGACTCTTGTAGGAAGGTCTTCAGGGAAGTCTCCCCTGCCTATCTTACAGCAGACAGCAGTGTACTTTCCCTCCCCTAGCTTTCAGTAAGCAGAGAGAGCTGTGTCTTCCATCTGTGCAGTTTCCCAGTTCCTTGAGTAGGGAAGGAAGCTTTTTCCATCCTTGCTAATACTGGACCTTTTTTCCATTTGTTTGCATCTTGATTAGGATGGGGGAACCAGAGGGCGTCGCTGTGCCATTGAGGCTGACATGAAGATGAAGAAATGAGGATGTAGGCAGGAGGCAAGGCACTACTTGGCATCCTGAGCCAAGGCGGGAGCACCATGCCTGCCCATCTCACAGAACAGGGGAAGAGCTGAATGCAGGCAGGATTCTTGCTGAGGCCTGTTCCACTGTCCTGGCTCATCTACATGGAAAACAATGTCCTCTCTGATAAGTGTAAGCTGAAGAAACTTCTCTAGAAAGGAAGAACAGCCCCCACTGCCTGTTCTAGGGCAGCAGTCTCCGGCCACGTCTGTGTCCCAGTGTTAGCTAGCTAGCTGGTGGCTAGGACATACTGTAATGTGAAGTGTACAGATTTTTATTAGTGAAGTGTAAATGTGTATAATAAAGTATGGATGAGAATCCAGGGTGTGTGTGTGTAATGTATTTGTATTGACTCATGTCTGTGTGCATCACTGGCCTCTGCTGAAGGAAATCAAACAGATTTAGAATCACGTGCACAGCACTTCTCGTATTCATGGATCCTGAAGTACTTTCCAATTATTTGCATATAGCACCAGCAGCTGAAATGTGGCCACCTCTGGATTGGAGAACAGCATCTAATGCCCAGAATGTTGCACCATAGTGGGGAAGGGAGGAGAGGACAAGTGCATCAGGATATGACCTTGCTCTTATGAAGAGGACCAGAGGCTCTTTAATCCGCAAGAAATTGTCAGAACCTCAGCATCTAAAGTCTAATTTGAAACTTAGGCATTGTAAATGTACATTCCTCATGTGACCCCCAGAGGCCGTAACTTCTGCAGGTTTTCTTTTGGACTGAACTTGCTGCTTCCTCAGTTTGCAGTAGGCAGGGGAATGGGCTACCTTACGCACTTACCCACCCTGTAGCCTGCACTGTATTTAGTCCTCTCACCCAGGGATGCAGGAGCCAGAGGGCTTGTCTACACTACTGGCTCGATGGGCAGCGATCGATCCGGTTGGGGTCGATTATCATGTCTAGTATAGATAGACACGATAAATCAACCGCCGATCGTTCTAGCATCAACTCTGGTACTCCACCTGAACGAGAAGCGCAAGGGGACTCAACGGGAGAGCGTCTCCTGTCAACACATCGCAGTGAAGACACCACCGTAAGTAGGTCTAAGTACGTCGACTTCAGCTACGTTACTCACATAGCTGAAGTTGCGTAACTTAGATTGATTTCCTCCCCCCGCCCCCCGGTAGTGTAGACCAGCCCAGAGAGTCAAGAATTTAAAGCCAGAAGAGACCACTAGATCATCTAGTCTGGCCACCTATATTTCACTGGTTACCCCTATATTGAATCAAATAATTTGTTTCACTAAAGCATGACTTCCAGAAAGGCATCCAATCTTAATTTGAAGACATGAAGAGAGGGCAAATCTACAACTGCTGTTGGTAGTTTGTTCTAATCGTTAATCAACCTCACTGTTAAAATTTGTCTAATCTGAATTTGTCTGGCTTAGGTTTCCAACTACTGGTCCTTTTTATGCCCATCTCTGTTAAATTATAGAGAGTCTTTTAGAATCATGTATTTTCTCCCTTTGAAGGTACTTTATAGACTGTAATCGTCACCTCTCAATCTTTGATAAACTAAACAGATTTACAGTGAGAGGCAAAGAGCTCAGGCATTTTCCAGTCCTGAAATAACTTTCGTAGCTCTCTTGTGCATCCTCTACATTTTTTCAACATCCTTTTTGCAGAGATGGGCACCAGAATTGGCACAGTATTCCAGTATGGGTGCCAAAGCCATACACAGGCAAGATCTCACAACTACTACTCCCCTGTTGATACATCAGGGATCACATTAGCCCTTTTTGCCACAGCAGTGCAGTGGAATCTCATGTTCAGTTGCTTGTCACTGTGACGCTAAGTCCTTTGCAGGGTAACTACCTTCCAGCATGGTCCCCAATTTTATAGGTATGGCCTGTATTCCCTGTTCACAGATGTATGACATTGTACTTGACTGTATTAAAATGCATTTTGTTTGAATAGGTCCAGCTTACTGAGGTATCTGGATAGCTCTGTTTCACTACCCTGTCATTGTTTATTGCTCTGCCAATCTTTGTCATCATCTACAAAATTGTGATTTTTATATTTGCTTCCAGATCACTGATGAAATGTTGAATAGCATCAGACTTAGTACCAATCCCTGTGGAACCCCACTAGAAACACCTCCAGTCGATGATTCCCTATTGACAACTACTTCTTGAGCTCTATTAGAACATAAGAATGGCCATACTGGGTCAGACCAGAGGTCCCTCTAGCCCAGTATCCTGTCTTCCAACAGTGGTAATGCCACGTGCCCCAGAGGGAATGAACAGAACAGGTAATCATCAAGTGATCCATCCCCTGTTGCCCATTCCCAGCTTCTGGCAAACAGGTGAGCAACACCATCCCTGCCCATCCTGGCTAATAGCCATTGATTGACCTATCCTTCATGAACTTATCTAGTTCTTTTTTGAACCCCGTTAGTCTTGGCCTTCACAACATCCTCTGGCAAGGAGTTCCACAGGTTGACTGTGCGTTGTGTGAGCAAATACTTCCTTTTGTTTTAAACCTGCTGCCTATTTATTTCATTTGGTGACCCCTAGTTCTTGTGTTATGAGACGGAGTAAATAACACTTCCTTATCTACTTTCTCTACACCAGTCATGATTTTATAGACCTTTATCATATCCCCCCTTAGTCATCTCTTTTCCAAGCTGAAAAGTCCCAGTCTTATTAATCTCTCCTCCTATGGCAGCCATTCTATACCTCTAATCATTTTTGTTGCCCTTGTCTGAATCTTTTCCAATTCCAATATCTTTTTTGAGATGGGGCGACCACATCTGTATGCAATATTCAAGATGTGGGCATACCATGGATTTATATAGAGGCAGTATGATATTTTCTGTATTATTATCTATGCCTTTCTTAATGATTCCCAACATTCTGTTTGCTTTTTTGACTGCCACTGCACATTGAGTGGATGTTTTCAGAGAACTATCAACAGTGACTCAAAGATCTCTGTCTTGAGTGGTAACAGCCAATTTAAACCCCATCATTTTATATGTATGGTTGGGATTATGGTTTCCAATGTGCATTACTTTGCTTTTATCAACATTGAATTTCATCTGCCATTTTGTTGCCCAGTCACCCAGTTTTGAGAGATCCTTTTGTAGCTCTTTGCAGTCTGCCTGGGACGTAACTATCTTGAGTAGTTTTGTATCATCTGCAAATTTTGCCACCTCACTGTTTATCCCCTTTTCCAGATGATTTATTAATATGTTGAATAGGACTGGTCCCAGTACAGACCCCTAGGGGACATCATTATTTACCTCTCTCCATTCTAAAAACTGACCATTTATTCCTACCCTTTGTTTCCTATCTTTTAACCAGTTACCATGACAGCTTACTTTGCTTAAGAACATTTGGTGAGGGACCTTGTCAAAGACTTTCTGAAAAACTAAGTGTACTATATCCACTGGATCCCCCCTGTCCACATGCTTGTTGACCCCCTCAAAGAATTCTAGTAGATTGCTGAGGCATGATTTCCCTTTAAAAAAACATGTTGACTCTTCCCCAACAAATTATGTTCATCTATGTGTCTGACAATTTTGTTCTTTACTATAGTTTTAACCAGTTTGCCCGGTACTGAAGTCAGGCTTACTGTCCTGTAATTGTCGGGATCACCTCTGGAGCCCTTTTTAAAAATTGGCATCACATTAGCTATCCTCCAGTCATTTGGTACAGAAGCTGATTTAAATGGTGAAACGACAATTAGTTTGCAATTTCACATTTGAGTTCCTTCAGAACTCTTGGGTGATAGCATCTGGTCCTGGTGACTTATTACTGTTTAGTTTATCAATTTGTTCCAAACCCTCCTCTAATGACACCTCAATCTGGGACACTTCCTCAGATTTGTCACCTAAAAAGAATGGCTCAATTTTGGGAATCTCCATCACATCCTCAGCCGTGAAGACTGATGCAAATAATTCATTTCGTTTCTCCGCAACGGCCTTATCGTCCTTGAGAGCTCCTATCCAGTGGCCCCACTGGTTGTTTAGCAGGCTTTCTGCTTTTGAGGTACTTTAAAAAAAAAAATTGCTATTACTTTTTGAGTCTTTCGTTAGCTGTTCTTCAAATTCTTTTTTGACCTAGCTAATTATATTTTTACACTGCATTTTGCCAGAGTTTATGCTCTTTTCTATTTTCCTCACTAGACTTTAACTTCCACTTTTTAAAGGATACCTTTTTGCCTCTCACTGCTTTTTACTTTTTTTAGCCACGGTGGCAATTTTTTGGTCCTCTTACTATGTGTTTTAATTTGGGGATACATTTAAGTTGAGCTTCTATTATGGTGTCTTTAAAAAGTTTCCATGCAGCTTGCAGGGATTTCACTTTTGGTGCTGTACCTTTTAATTTCTGTTTAACTTCCTCATTTTTGTGTAGTCCCCCTTTCTGAAATTAAATGCTACCGTGTTGGGCTGCTGTGGTGTTTTCCCGCCACAGGGATGTTAAATTTAATTATATTATACTCACTATTACCGAGCAGTCCAGCTATAGTCACCTCTTGGACCAGATCCTGTGCTCCACTTAGGACTAAATCAAGAATTGCCTCTCCTCTTGTGGGTTCCTGTACCAGCTGCTCCAAGAAGCAGTCATTTAAGGTGCCAAGAAACTTTATCTCTGCATCCCGTCCTGAGGTGACATGTACCCAGTCAATGTGGGTACAATTGAAATCCCCCATTATTAATGAGGTTTTTTTTATTTTTATTAGCCAGTTCTTACTCCTTTTACCATGGGTTTTATTGATATTCAATAGAGCTAATTTTTAATCAGTTTTGTACAGTACTAATGACTTGTCTACATGGGGAAAATTGACTGGCGTACGTGTAGTGAAATAATTATACTGTTATAACTCCTTGTGTGGATGCTGTATTCCAGAATAAGAGTGACTCCAGAAAAGAGTAATTACTCTGCCTAAGTCAAAGACCTAATTTAAATGCCTTACAAAAGTCTAAGGTTATTACATTAACACAGTTACCTCCTTTATCAGTGGAAATTGTAATCTCATCAAAGAATGGAATTTGGTGTGACCGGACCTTTTTTCTATAGAACTACTGGTATTCATTATATTATTTTTTTCCCAATTATTTCAGCTGCGATTGACATTGGGCAAACTGTCCTATAAGTACCTGTGTCATCCTACTTGCCTTTTTTGAATAGTGGTACAACACTAGCTATCTTCCAGTCTTCTGGAATTTTCCCTCTATGCCAATATTTATTGAAAATTAACAGTAATAGGCCAGAGATCTCAGCCAACTCCTTGAGGGTGCAAGTTACCCAGACCTGTTTTAACAATGTTTATTTCTTGTAGATAATTGTTTAACATCCTCCTTAATTACTAATGGACTGGAACTTATTTCAATATCCTTGTCTAATATTAGTATAATCCTGCTTCTTTCCAAATAAAGAACAGAAATATTTATTGACACTTCTGCTTTTTCTACATGTAGCCTGCTCTGTGTATGAAATGGGAAAAGTACACTATTTTACTACCCCATGATTTTCCCAAGCAGTTATATGTCAGATATAGGTAAATGCTTTACATAACATCCCAATAAGTCCACTTGTTAATATAACCAAACAACATCAAGCTACAACCAAAAAGGTAGCTCTTACGGTTATGAACATACTCCTAAGATTCATGGAAAACAACAATAGACAAAATCATTCAGTAGAGCACCTCAGGGAGTGAGTCCTGATCCAGTTAACAAAGTCAATGCACCCAAGAATTTAAGCAAATATTTCAATCTCCTGTACCTTTAGGGTATATAACCCATACGGATCAATGGCCAGATTTGACTGTAATAAACATGGGGCCTGCCCTTTGTTCATGTGTGGTGTTCCACGTGACCATACTTAGGTTTCCGACTACTGACTCAAATAACATGTCAGTAAAGTCTTTAATAAATCATTTGCATCAATACAATTATTTCCATTATTAGTTGCAAAAACACCTAAACATCTATTTTAAATTTATTTAAGCAATTATGTTGTGTACTATATTTCTGCAGTTAACTTGTTTGTGACAGTGTGAGAATGCACAATTATATGACCTCAGGATCAAACCCTCAGGCCTACTTTGGCTAACTGAAAATTAAACCTGCTGCACTAGCCCTCACACTAAATAAATGTTACCTTTATACTATAGCAAAGCCTTATACTTTACTAGTTTAGTTCTCCCATTTACTTTGCGGCATATTTCACTCTAATAAGCATTATAAACCAGTCAGCATTCTACCCCTTACTTGCATTATAATATTTGTCAGCCAATGTCCTGTAACGTCACTCAAAGATAGACTAGATCATAGGTCAACATGCATCATTGTTAACAATTTCACCATCTAGTAAAGGGTCTGTACCATTGCTAAGATTCCTTTAGTTCCTTATAAACTTTTTTAAAAACCTCCTTTTTATTCTTAGTTCTTCCAGTCATAGATTTTTTTTTTCCTGATGTCTTGAGCTTCCCTTTTCAATTTTCTGCAGCTCATAACTTCTAGTTTGTTGATTGCTATGTATTTCTCCTTTTACCATTTATATATAGTTTTTGTATTGTAATTTCTGCCTTCATTTCACCACTGAACCAGGAGGGGGCTTTTAGCCAACATTTCTTCTCTCTCGATCGTGCAAATGTGGCTTTTTTGCCATTTAATAAACTCTTCCAAAAACTTCCGATTTTCATTCATATTTTTCTGTCTGAGTTTTTTTTTCTGCCCTATCAATTTTGCTCATAATTTTCCTCAGCTTTGGGAAATGAGCTTTTGTAGCACCAAATATAGATAGATAGTTGGGACTGTCCTCTATTTGCTGACACTGAATGTAATCTGCTTATGATCACTTGTTCCGAGACAACCACCAACTTCCTGTCCAGTAATTATCTTTATCCATCATAATGAGGTCCAAAAGTTACTTTGTTGGGTGCAATACCTTTTGTGCTAGAAAACTGACATCTACCATTTTTAGAAACTTGAATGATGTTTTATTACTGGTAGCATGAGACTTCCAGCATACATCTTCCAACTTGAAGGTCCCCATAATACCATATTTCTTTCCACCTATCACTGACAGTGCTTAAAAAGTGATTCATCCTGTTTTCTGGTTTGATTTGATGGTCTGTAACAGACTTCCACCCATATCTCCTCCTGGGCTTTGTTAGTTAGCACACTGGTCTATATGTATCCAAGATCCTGCGCTGAATGATCAATAATGCTAAACATGTAATGTCTTTAATGTAGCATGTCACCCCACACACACACACACACACCCTTTACCCTCTCTATCCTTCCTAAGCAAGTTATAACCAGGGATTTTAACATTCCTGCCATGAATTGTCCCACCAGGTTTCAGTAATGCCAATTATATCAAATTTCTTATCTATGAGAGTTTCCAGTTCCTCTTGCTTGTTACCCAGACTTCTGGCATTGGGTATATAAGCAACTGAAAGATTTCTTCATTCTTTGTCACATCAGTTCAGTTTGTTTGTGACACACTGAATTTATATCAGCTGTGACGACTTAGCACCTTCCTCTTACGTTAAGTATCAGAGGGGTCGCCGTGTTAGTCTGGATCTGTAAAAAGCCACAAAGAGTCCTGTGGCACCTTATAGAAACAGACGTATTGGAGCATAAGCTTTCGTGGGTCTGACAAAGTGGGTATTCACCCACTTAACTTTTGGACCTCATTATGATGGATAAAGATAATTAATTACTGGACAGGAAGTTGGTGGTTGTCTCAGGACCAGTGATCATAAGCAGATTACATTCAGTGTCAGCAAATAGACGACAGTCCCAACTATCTATCTATATTTGGTATTCACCCACGAAAGCTTATGCTCCAATACGTCTGTTAGTCTATAAGGTGCCACAGGATTCTGTCGCTTTCCCCTTATGTTATTTTAATGTCACCTAGCTGCTCTAGCTAGTCTTCAGGCAAGCAAGTTTATAGAAAAATAGATCCTGTCATACTAACGGGATATTTTTTTTGATGAAATTACCAGTTTGGTTGATAAAGGTAATAGTGTTGATGTGATATGCTTAGACTTCCCTATAGCATTTGACTTAGTACCACACAATATTTTGATTAAAAAACTGAAACGGAATTAATATTTCACATATTACATGGATTAAAAACTTGGCTAACTGCCAGCTCTCAAAATATAATTGTAACTGGAGAATTGTCATCAAGCAGCTGTGTTTCCAGGGTGGTCCCGCACAGGTTGGTTCTAGGCCCTATGCTACTTAACATTTTTATCAATAACCTGGTGCCGTGGATCCACAGGATCGGTGC
Organism: Platysternon megacephalum; assembly: GCA_003942145.1. Taxonomy (NCBI): domain Eukaryota; kingdom Metazoa; phylum Chordata; order Testudines; family Platysternidae; genus Platysternon; species Platysternon megacephalum. The sequence continues at coordinate 508,706 of QXTE01000266.1, forward strand.
TTTGAAACTGTCTTTAGGAGGACCCCCTTCAATGTGCCAGACCCCTTAGGCATCTCATTCTTCTTCCAGGGTAAGCCATGTGGCTTCACTGCCTCCTTAGACTGGACCTTTGGGCCTTCAGCCCCACTGCTTCACAATGTGAGCTCCGTTCAGTGAGTCCAGGTGAGACAGACCCTGCTGGAGACTTGTACACTCCTCCGGGATTAATGCACCTCACAAAGCATTTGTAGCAAGGCTCACACAGCATTGTCAAAACAATAGGGTTTATTCATTAACTGGAACATAGCACAGGAAGTCCTTAAGGTAGCACAGAGGAATGAAGGTAAAGAATAGTCTATTCTTGTCAACCCAGAGCCCAGCCAAGCTGTAGTGAACCCTTTGGTTTAAGCTCTGTGTGTCTTTCAGTCTAACCTCCTTCCTCAGACTCCAGGGAGACCCTTATCTCCTTCCAGCCCCCAACTCTGATCCCCCACCTCACACCTTCCCAGTCTTTTGTTCTCCAGATAGGGAGTGTTGCTCAGCCTCCCTGCTGAGAAGTGGGGAGATCCAAATCCCTTCAGGTCCTTGGTTGCTAGGTGTCAGTGTCTGGTCAATTAGCTTTGCCATTGTCTTTTCAAATGTTCCATTGATATGGGGACCTATCCCCGGACAGACGACACCCACCCCCATGTCTCTTATCCTGCTCTGAACACAAACAGTCCTTTTCCACCCAGTGGGTAACAACGCAGCATAGAGGGGAAACTGAGGCACGAGCTGGACTCATAAAAATATTATGAAATATTCCCACATTGTCACACCTGGAAAAAGCATAAAATCATGACTAATAAAGTTTGCAGATGATACAAAAATTGAGGGAATGATAAATGGAGAAGACAGGTCACTGATTCAGAGCAATCTGGATCACTTGGAAAAGTGGGTGCAAGCAAACAATGTGTGTTTTAATATGGCTAAATTTATACACCTAGGAACAAAGAATGCAGGCCACACTTACAGGATGGGGGACTCTATCCTGGGAACAGCGACTCTGAAAAACATTTGGGGGTCCTGGTGGATAGTCAGGTGAACATGAGCTCACGGTGTGATACCATGGCCAAAAGAGCTAATGCAATCCTGGGGTGCATAAAAAGGGGAATCTTGAGTATGAGCAGAGAGGTTATTTTACCTCTGTATTTGGCACAGGTGCAACCACTGCTGGAATCCTGTGTCCAGTTCTGGTGCCCACAATTCAAGAAGAATGTTGACAAACTGGAGAGGGGTTCAGAGAATAGTGACAAATAATTAAAGGATTAGAAAACCTGCCTTATAGTGATAAGCTAAAGAGATTGAGCTCTTTGAGTCTAACAAAGAGAAGGTTAAGGGGTGGTTTGATTACAGTCTAAGTATCTACATGGGGAACAAATATTTAATAATGGGCTCTTCAGTCTTGCAGAGAGCTCTAACACGAACCAGTGGCTAGAAGTTGAAGCTAGACAAATTCAGATTGGAAATAAGGTGTAAATTGTTGACAGTGAGGGTAATTAACCATGGGAACAATTAACCAAGTGGCATGATGGACTCTCCATCACTGACAATTTTTAAATCAAGGCTGGATGTTTTTCTAAAAGATCTGCTCTAGGGATTATTTTGGGGCAGTTCTCTGGCCTGTGCTATGCAGGAGGTCAGACTAGGTGATCACAATGGTCCCTTCTGGCCTGGGAATCTATTAAATCTAAATTAGCCATCCTACCTGTGAGATGCAGGCCATACTGTTCATACAGCCTCTTCTCCCACTGTAATGTGGCCCGTGTTCCACAAAACCAAAACCTTCAGCTTCACACCAGTCAGGCAGCTAATGGTTCATCTCCAGTATTTTCTGCCTTCTTCATTTGTTGGACAAAAAGGATTCCTGAGAATATCACTTGACTTTCAGGATCTTAACCCTGAAGTCTTAGAAAATCTGTAGTTCCCCATAATGGTTGCAATGTGTCATCAGTGAAGACTTGCCAGACAACCTAATAGCCCTGTCCATCTTACAGTTGCATCTCGTATTTTCGCTCCGAGGGGACAGCACATGAGCTTATTATGTGTGTCCCTTTCTGAAATCTCTCTGCACTCTTCTTAATATGGAGTGGCTGATTACTATTGCTTGCCTTCTAAGGAGGCAAGTAGCTGCTTGCTTCATACCACAAGGATGCACATGAGGTATGTCCCCTATAGTTTTCTCTTCTTTTCCTCAAGACACAGGTTCCTCAGTTGTTGACTTGCTGGGTTACCTGAGAACTCTTTGATACCTGTAGCTGGGTTGAATGCTTCCTGGTTCTCTTTCCCATCCTGGTCACAAATTGACAGTTCGCTTCTTCAGTTTCTACTCTCTCCATTATTACTGATCACCTTGTGATGTTGCAGTCTATATGGTTTTATAAAAATATGCTAATGAGTGAATATAATGTAACTGGAATATGCTTCATGCAAAAGGTCTCTTGTAAGGTATCATTACAAAGCTTATAATCTACTGAGTGTGATTATCCTATTTGTATAAATATACCACTCTTATATCTGAAACTAGAAATATGAAATATAACTCTGAGGGCCTATTGTAATTATGCAAAGTGTGGGCCATTAATGGTGGTTTGGAATCCTGATGACTCCCATTAACCAGGACAATTGTCTGCAGATGGGTGTGTTTTACCTGTAAGTCTTCCTGTATATGTGTGTGCTGGCAAGTGGGCAATGAAGTCTTGCAGTGACATGTAATCATGTCACCTGAACTGGAATCCATCTTTAACCTGGTGTCTTTCCATTGAGAAGGAGGGGGTGGGAACCCAGAGAGGGACAAAGGATTCCCGCCTTATGCAAAAGATATATAAAGGGGTGGAACAGAACAAAGAGGGAGAGGAGCCATCATGAAGAATCCCCTAGCTATCACCTGAGCTGGAACAAGAGCTGTACCAGGGGAAAGAATTGTGCCCAGGCCTGGAAGGTGTCCAGTCTGAGGAAAAAACTTACTGAAGCATCTCTGAGGATGAGATTATCTGTTATTCAGTTTGATTAGACATAGATTTGCGCGTTTTATTTTATTTTGCTTGGTGACTTACTTTGTTCTGTCTGTTACTACTTGGAACCACTTAAATCCTACTTTCTGTATTTAATAAAATCACTTTTTACTTATTAATTAACTCAGAGTATGTATTAATACCTGGGGGAGCAAACAACTGCATATCTCTCTATCAGTGTTATAGAGGGCGAACAATTTATGAGTTTACCCTGTATAAGCTTTATAGAGGGTAAAAGGGATTTATTTGGGTTTAGACCCCATTGGGAGTTGGGCACCTGAGTGTTAAAGACAGGAACACTTCTGTTATCTGCTTTCAGGTAAACCTGCAGCTTTGGGGCAGGTAATTCAGACCCTGGGTCTTTGTTGGAGCAGACAGGAGTGTCTGGCTCAGCAGGACAGGGTGCTGGGGTCCCGAGCTGGCAGGGAAAGCAGGAGCAGAGGTAGTCTTGGCACATCGGGTGGCAGCTCCCAAGGGGGGGTTCTGTGATCCAACCTGTCACACACCTTTCATCCTGTCCATGCTCTGTTCCTCTTCCTTCCCTCTAAGTTTGCCAAAGTCCTGGTAGCAACCTGCAAGGAAGCNAGGGGGTTCTGTGATCCAACCTGTCACACACCTTTCATCCTGTCCATACTCTGTTCCTCTTCCTTCCCTCTAAGTTTGCCAAAGTCCTGGTAGCAACCTGCAAGGAAGCTGAAAGTGGAAGTGGGAGATTTTGGCTCTGACCTGTCTTGGGGCTATTGCCCCTACGTTGAAGAATGGGATAAAGAAACTGTCATGAAATGAAATGAAATGCTGCTCCCTGCATCTAATGATGAAAGAGTCAACTGGGCAGAATGATTTAAATATGTCTCAAATGATAGCAAACAGGAAAGTGCTGCTGCAAATACATTAGGGCACAGGAAACACTGCACTGAAGTTTGTCTAGTTTAACCAAACCTAAGAAAAATAGAACTTATCTGACACCAGCTGTGTCTCCTAATGGGAGTTGTACATTGTGTGACTTGGATGTTAAGCGGACTGTGAGACAGGAACAATGTATTAGAATGTTAGGTCCCCAAAAAAGCAACAGATGGCTCAGTGGTTTGAGCATTGGCCTGCTAAACCCAGGGTTATGAGTTCAATCCTTGAAAGGGCCATTTAGGGATTTTGGGGCAAAAATCTGTCTGGGGATTGGTCTAGTCACCTCCTGAGGTCCCTTCCAACCCTGATATTTTATGAAGGAAGCAGCAGGGACATAAGAATGGCCATACTGGGTCAGACCAAAGGTCCATCCAGCCCAGTATCCTGTCTACTGACAGTAGCCAATACCAGGTGCCCCAGAGGGAGTGAACCTAAGAGGTAATGATCAAGTGATCTCTCTCCTGCCATCCATCTCCACCCTCTGACAAACAGAGGCTAGGGACACCATTCCTTACCCATCCTGGCTAATAGCCATTAATGGACTTAACCTCCATGAATTTATCCAGTTCTCTTTTAAACGCTGTTATAGTCCTAGCCTTCACAACCTCCTCAGGCAAGGAGTTCCACAAGTTGACTGTGCGCTGCGTGAAGAAGAACTTCCTTTTATTTGTTTTAAACCTGCTGCCCATTAATTTCATTTGGTGGCCCCTCGTTCTTGTATTATGGGAATAAGTAAATAACTTTTCCTTATCCACTTTCTCCACATCACTCATGATTTTATATACCTCTATCATATCCCCCCTTAGTCTCCTCTTTTCCAAGCATATCATGTCTAACAGGCCTTTTTCCTGGGCATGTATTATACATGTACATAAACTTTAATATTAAATTAGTTCAGGAGCAGATTTGTGCAATACTATATTATTTTTAAATGCACAAGTCAGACAATGCTGAAGTGAAAGTTCTTACAGTAGCAGTAATCTAGCCACATTGCAGAAATGTAGATTTAGCTCAGCCTTCCTGTACATTTAGAGTCCAGACTGCTAATAAGAGATAAGTACAGTTTGTGTTGTGCCTTTCCACTTACTTAGCACCCATTTGAGTCATCATGTTGTCTCATTGTCATTTCAAGAATCAAATTCCATCTGTTTCCTCCAACAGTAAAATTGAAGGAGGGTCTCAATAGCAAACTCCTGCTGCCATTTCCAGAAAGTAAACAAACAGCTTTCCTGGTGCCAAGGCCACATGGAATGATGGGTGCCATGGGCCTGATCTGCAGAATGCTGAGCACTGCCAGTGCCAAGTGCAGTGAGTGGGAGCTGTGGCTGCTCAGCACCTCTGCAAATCAGGCCCCACCTGACTAATATGGAACTCCAACACCACTGCTCAGAGCTGCCTTGCAAGAGCTTTGCACTGGTATATGGTCCATCCAGAAGAGCGTAGAAGGGAGTGTTTTTCTGATGGATTGTCAGGTCAGAATTACATTGCAAGGATTCAGGATTTGAGGATAGGCCAGTCCTGTTTGTTACTCTAATGTGAATCTGGAGCAACTCCATGGACTTCTTTGGCATGATACAGGATTTACACCATTTAAGTGAGCAGGGTCTGTGCTGTTGAGGAGAATCTGAAGAAATGGTTTTGCACTTTTTCAAAATAGCTCTAATATTTTCATCTTCTTAAAGGGCCCATAAGATTCTCCCCCAGTGGAGTACAAATGGGTGGTTATGTTTCCTCTGTTCTAACTCCCGTAGGGCTGGCACACATGACCCCACCTTCTCCATCTAATAAGAGAGACTCCAAAGTGCACCCCTTCTGTACAAGACAGACAAAGGTGCAAGCTGCATTCCCGCCCAGTCCCCTCTGAGCGCAGTAGGATGAGTGCCGGGTGCTGAGATGCCAGAGAGGAGTGTAGTATAAAAACCTAGGTTCAGTCACTCAGAGATTACAGTTTCTGTGGTGCAGCGGGGGCCTTTGATTGCAGCAGAAAATGGGCTGTGACATCTGGGCTCAGGAGTAGATTCTGCTCTGAATGTGACTTTTCCAATGGTTGGCTTTCTGAGCATGCAAGGGAATGAGCTGGAGTCTGTGCAGGTTGGGATTAGTTTGTAAACTAACGGCTTTACCTGTCCCCTTGTGTGTGTTTGCAGATGGGTCGTGCGTGGCTGTGGTTGGAGTCCAATAGAGAGTCTCCCATCGAGTCTGTGAAGAGCAGTGGCTGCCTGTCTCTCAGCAGCTCCTGGGACTCCAGCCTGGAGCTGGAGGTGGGGAGCTGGAGGATGACTGAAGATGCTGCTGTGGAGGAACAAGAGGAAAGCAGTCAAGAAGAAGAGGATCGCAGGCTGGAGTCCAGGGAACCTCTGGTATGGGAGGATGGCAGTGAAGAGCTCCAGGAAGAGGCAGGGCAGTGTGAACAAGACAGTCTTCTGCAGTTCCTCTTGGAGGTAGGGCTGCTGCAGTGGGTAGCAGGAGAAGAGTCTGCTTGACCCATCCCAATGCCTTGGAAACACTGATGCTCTGAGCATCTCTGCCATGTATAACTGTTAGTGTGGAGCAACAGAGACCCCTAGAGCCCTGTTAGATGAATGATTGTATTCTCAAAGGAAAGTCCAAGTCTTTGCCATATTTAAAGAGGGCACAGTGGCTGGCTGTCTTGCCTATGGGTCTCCTGATCCTGATGTAGAGCCGACCATTTAAAAGGCAATGGGCTGACGCTCTTTTAATAAGGCTCTTGACTTAGACACTATGCTTTATTAGAAGTCCCTGAAGGTGAAAAGGCAGCTGAAATGGAGGAGCCCTGTGGAGTTCGTGCTGCTGATCCCTCCCTCCTCCTAATCACTCATGCTCTCGTAGTTTGAAGTTGGTAATAAATTGCTCTGTGTTACAGGTGACCCACCTCATGGAACCCCTCTGCATTAGTGGCACAGACTCAGAACAGAATCACTGGGCTTTCTGTGGCTCTGGGCAGCAAGAGGAAAGGGAAGTCCTGAGCTTCAAGGAAGAAATGGCGGGACCACTAGTCCCAAGAGAGGAGGAAAAGCAGCTGCAGCTCCTGATAGAAGAGGCTGGGGAACTGCACGTCCCAGGAAGAGAGGTGGGGGAGGAGTGGGTACCACAGGTCTCAGGAGAGCTGCATGTCCTGGGCTGGGAGGCTGGAGAAGCTGAGGAACAGCAGATTCTAGGAGAGGAGACAGGAGAGCCCCAGGTCCCAGGAGGGAAGGAAGGGGATTCAAGAGAGCAGAGGGAGCTGCAGTTTCCAGTGGAGAATGCAGGAGAACTGGAGGAGGAAGAGAAGAACAGGAAGCTGCTTCTGGATGAGACTTCCTCAGACATGAGTGCATTGGAGGGGGCGCTCCCAGGCAGTGTGAAGGTAAATGCATGAAAGCACCTACTCTTGTTATTAAGGCTGTGGACTGGGACTCGAGACCTGGGTTCCTTTCAGACTGCCTGTGTGATCTCGGGCAAGTCACTGAATCTCTCTGGGTCTCAGTTCACCATCTGTAAAACGGGGATAATGATCCTTACTTTGTCTTGTGTGTCCATGCAGGGCTCAGGCCAGACCATCTCAGTTTCACACCTCTAGGTGTTACTGTAATAAAAGCAATGATAATGCTGGGTAGGACAGTGCCCTTGCTATCTGTGGCCAAGCTGTTTGCTGTGCCATGTCACAGAGTCAGATACGAGAGATGAAAAATGCCTTTGCAGATCCACCTGCTTCTCCTGTACAGCCAGGTCAAGGGTGTCCTGGAGATGTATCTCTAGGGCTCGCTCCAGTTTCCAAAGTCCCATATGATGGAGCAGCCCTCCATCTCCCTGGGGAGCCTGTTCCACAGCCTCAAATCTCACTCTCTGGCACTTTCCAAGGTGCCCTGTTCTAAGTCAGTCCACTACTCCTAGTTAGCACCCTAAGTAACACTTCTCTCTGATCTATATGGACAGTGGACTAGATGGATCTTGGGTTTGATCCAATATGGCGATTCCTGTGTTCCTAGGTGAGCTTGTAGTTGGCCTTTGGTTAGCTTCTCTGTGAGCTTGCTCAGGAACCGAAGGTTTGGTGTGGATACTGATCCTGGTAGTTGGCTAGAACTGATGTATCCAGGATGAGATTCTTCAGTGTTGGTTGGACTATTGCATGTTTGAAAGAGGAAGGGAAGATTCCTTCCCTGAATTTGGTATTGGCTCTTTCGGTCAGGAGTGGCCCATGACTCTCTTCCAACAGCCAGGAAAGTTTTGGCTCAGATTCACACACCTTGAGTCGAGATTCTTTTATGGTGTTCAGAACTTCCTGAGGTGTGACCGCCCTGACTCTGGGAGTGCAAGCGGCTCTGTAGAGGAGAGGGCCCAGGCATTTTGAGAAGCCTTCCTGTCTGTGCACGATCAGTTCAGCAAAGTTCAGGGTTCCGCTGTGGGCTGCAGGCCAGTGACCTCACTGTTCTCTGACTAGTCAGGATCACATCTCTGTTTCCTGGTGGGCTTTTAGTAGCTTCTTGATCACCAGTTATGCTACAGCCCCCTTGGCCTGCTGTCCCTCCTTGCCAAGGTACCAGTACCTGTTTCCTTGTTGACCACGTGCCTTAGTTACCACATCCTCCCATCTTCCTTTTCCTCAACTACTCCATCATCATCTCCCCCTGCCATGTGTCTGCTGCCTCCCTTTCAGTACCAACATGGCCTTTCTTGGTGACTGAAGCTGCTATCTAAGCCCCCAACCTTTTCCTCCAGAGCAGGAACCAGCTCAAACCTTGGTCAAGAGACCACACAAACACCCTATGGCACAGTTTTCCCTCCACGGCCATTTTCTTTTTGCTACTGGTCAGGCCCCTTCCCTTGCTAAACTCTGTTAGCAACCAGTCATTCTGCTTCTTTTCTATCCCTGGACCTCCCCTGTACGCCACTCCTAGTTTCTGGACTGACCAGCGGAAGGTAACATCTATCTGGGCTGTTCTTTGGGCACTGCCTCATTGATGGACAGCGTGTGATCACTCTCTGAGCTCTGGTAACACGAGGAAGGTGTGGTGAGGGGATATTGGCCACCAGTCTTCACTGGACTGAAAGGCTGAAAGTGAGTGTCAGGTGCACAGAGGGAGACTCACAGCTCAGCACAGCTCCTACAGGGTGGAGGCTCTCTTTCTGCCCACCTGCTAGAACAGCTTCCAGGAGACCACGAAGGCCCTGCCTTGAAGCTTGGCTGTAATAAGGGCACATGCAAGAAGCCTGGCCCCTGACTGGGGGATTCCAGCTGATCTGTCACTGAGGTACCCAGCCCTGCAGGCATTATTCCTCCTTTCTGTTTGTTCCCAGGCTGATGTTCTGGAGCAGCCTAAAGAACATGCTCAGGGCGAGAGCCACTTGTTGGAGGAAGACAACGATCTCTTCCCACATTATGACAGCGATAGCTGCAGTCCTTCTAGAGCATCCCTGGTGGACTCCAGTCTCATGAGCCCAGCCTCCTCACAATTGTGAGTAGTGCAGCCCTGGGTCTGGGTCTGGTAGGTGCTGCTGATGCTGTGGCCCCTTCGCTCCACCTGCATGCCGTAGTGTGGACCTGTCTCCATGGGCCCAAGACAGGGAGCATGTACATGGAGGGGGTCATCTCAGGGAAGGGGAGCGAACACCAGGGAACAGGGGGAAGGAGAGCGCCCTGGGTGGTGATAGAGCTTCTAACCTTTGGATACTAGTCCTAATGCAGGTAAAGTGAAATTGGGGGGGGGAACCAAATGTACAGGAAACCCCAGTGTTTCTTTTGGGGTTACCTGGCATGCTCTGCCAGGCACAAGAGTCCAGTCCCACTTCCAGGTGGAGATGTGCTGAGGCAGCGGAGCCAGCCCTGCCATGGGGAGGATGAGGGAGTGTGTGTGACAGACAGACTCTGTTACACACCGGAGAAGCTAGTTTGGCTTTCCAAAGGAAAGGATGCAGCAGAACATAAAATAAATCTATCCCTCTAGGACAGGAACGAGAACAAAAGCCACCACAATAAAGCCCTTTGCCCCAGTGTGGTTTGCGGCTTTTTGCCCAGTCCTGGACCCAGCTTCCTGGCCTCTCCTTAGAGCTGCCCTGATTCAGCTCACCTCACCTTCTATGATTGCTACCTATAACCCTGTGTCTTCTTGTGCCTCAAGTCCTGGCTGATTACCAGTTTGCTACACTGTGACTTAGTAGTGGTCTAACGGTACTAACACTGCATACCGGACACCCACCAGTCAGAGCCATCGCTGCCTCTTCCTATAGGGATATTCACACCGATTAGAGCGTCTCATTCTGCAGAGAGACAGACAAAAGACTGGACTCCTTGTCCTGCTTCATTCATTTCACAGCCATTCTCACACGTGTAGCACAAGGACCCAGACACCCTTAAAGTGACAGGCCGCCATCTCATAGACTCCCCCATGAGTGCTGTGCACTTGGGGGGCAGGAGGCTAGGTATGATGTAGGGCCGTGGGATGGAACATGGGAACTGGAGGGCTGCAGCAGGGACAATGCCTAGATCCACAAAGGGACTTAGACATTGCAACAACTAATGTTTAGGTGCCTAGAACATCATTGGAACCCACAAAGCCTGGATTAGGGGCCGAGGGTCCCTATACAATGAGGCGCCTAAGAATGGGATTGTAGCGATGCGGGACTCACCCCTGCGGCGCCTCCTGCTGGTTGGCTCTGGGAATTAGCTCATCCAGCCTCCAGAGCGCCCTCTGCAGGCCAGTGTCCCGCTGCCGCTTGGCCCCCGTGTCCCTCCCAGACCCGGTGCCCCATTATCTGGGGTGCTGCCCCTTGGCAGTAACCTCTTTATCTCAGGGTCTCCCCTCCCCAGGGAGGCCCCACCCACTATCCCCACCTCGCCTCAGTATAAGGCTACTGCCAGTCATCGTCTAGCCCCACGCCCTGGGGCAGACTGCAGTACCAGCCACTCATCACTGGCCAGGTTGGGTTTGGACCTGCTGCCTTTGCCTACCCCTGGGCTGCCCCCTGCAGCCCCCAGTACCCGTTGGCCTTCTGCTAGGCTGCAGCCTGGGGCTTTCCAGGCTGGAGCCTCCCCAGCCTGGAGCCTCCCCAGCTCCTCTGCTTTTCCCCAGCCCTGCTCCACTCAGGTACCCTGCTCAGGTCCATCTCCCTCTACAGCTAGGGAGAGACTGCTGAGCTCCTGGCTCCCAGCCTCTTATATAGGGCCAGCTGAGGCCTGATTGGGGCCTGGCCCAGCTGTGGCTGCTTCCCCAATCAGCCTAGTAGCTGCTTTCCCTGCCACAGCCCTCCCCAGGGCTACTTTTAACCCCTCCCGGGCAGGAGCGACTGATCACCCTTCTACAGGGTCCACAGAACATCAGCACACTATGCAGGCACCACCTAAACTGGCCAATGGGAGAGGCTGAGGAGAGGGACGTATCCTAAGCCCCGCCCCTCTCACAGCATTCAGTTCCTAAATCCAGGGTGTCGGGAGGCACTTGTCTCTGCTTGCGATCCACAGCCAGGAGCCCTCTCCTGGAGTCAGGTGGCTTAGGCTTTCCTTATAGGGTCATAGATTCCAAGGCCAGAAGGCCCCACTGTGATAATCTAGTCTGACCTGCTGCATAGCACCATGACACATTAACGAGAGTACTTCCTACAGCAGATCTAACAAAACCTCTAATCTCAGCGTACTCCCTGGGATGTGGGAAACCCCCGTTCAGTCCCCACTCTGAAGAATGAAGAGGGATTCCCTCATCAGATAGCGGCCCTTACCCCTGGACTATAGAGTCATGCTCACTTGTGCTCTGACCTCATTCATATTTAATTCATTAATAAAAAGTGTAATGGCCTCAACAAGAGAGATTGAGAGACCCCTACCTTGGGCTCTTCGACAGGCCCGTGGTGAGGGGCTTTACCTGAAAGCAAAGCCCTTTGCTTCACCAAGTAGAAAGGGGCACTGAATCTGGGTCTCCCACCTCCGAGGTGCGTACCTTAGCCACTAAGCTAAAGGCCATCAGAGAGGCTATTACCCTCTCCCTCCTGGCCATGCTGTGCAGGGCAGCCATGCTCTGAGCATGCCTGCCAGCCTGGGTCCTGCAGGCAAGCTAAACAGAGGAGTGCCTGTTTCCATCCATTTGAGGATCTCATTGAGGCTTAAACATGAGATGGGCCTCCAGACACCTGCCTGAGGCAGCAGAGCTCATCCCCAGAGGCAGAAACTTCAGTGCTGAGGGAACTTTTACAACCTGGTGAGTTTAGGTGCCTAGAGGGTTAGATAGCAGCTGAGCAGGAGTTGTGTGGATCACAGCAGTGCCGAAAGTCCCTTTGTGGATCTGAGCAAAAGAGACCTTCTACCACCAGACCGAGAGAGAGAGACCTGGTCCCGTGGCTCCAGCAGGAGCTCAGTGACTTCTCCCCAGATTTTGCTGCCTTTAGTAAACTCCGCACATGGCATCACATGGTGCCTTGGTGGCTCTGCCATCACTGAGCCATTGCCAAAGACCTGTTCTAGTCTGAGAGTTGTGGGTCCAATGGCAGCTATTGCCACTGAGCTGAACCCCAAAATGAGAGTCTCTGGAGGGACCCAAACAAAGGAAGTGGCTTGGGAAATACTTCCCCATAGATCCCTGATGGGGAGACTTGCCCTGTAGCTACCTGGAAGGTGTTTTGTTTAGACCACAAGCTAAAGAGCAGTGACCTTCCCTTCTCCTGAGTGTCCTGGAGGCCAGCAGTGGCAGTACATCCCCCTGCTCCTTATCTGGCATGATGAGTTGATAACCTCTCCTCTGTGCAGGGTGCCGCTCAGCTGCGCTAACCCACTGCGACATTTGCTTTTCAAAAAGACGCTGCTGTCCATCTGGAAGATGATAGCCTCCCACAGGTGTGTATCTCTGAGGGACAGCTCGTAATTATCTGGGGGAAGTTTTCTGGCCTGTGTTATACAGGGGGTCAGACTAGAAGGTCACAATGGGCCCTTCTGGCCTTGGACTTTTTGAATCTGTGAACTGAGGGGAATCACCAGAGCTGAGGTGTGGGGAGCAGGACTGAAGTGTCAGGGGGCTGTGGGCTGAGGGCAGTGGCAGAGCTGGGGGGAGTGGGAGAGAAGTCCAGGGCTAGAATAGCAGAGGGGCTGCAGATTGGGATGGAGGGGCAGCAGCAGAGCTGGGAGTGAAACTTGCATGGCCCCTGTCCACACTGTCCCTAACTCTAGCCCCAGGGCCCTTCCATGAGGGCAAGAGTAAAATGGATCATTTCTCGCTGGATTCACCCACACCAGTCTCTGTAGCAGGAATGGGGCTAACGCGAGGCGCTGGCCCTGCTGCATGTTCCATCTGATTAACTTGGCAGCCACTGGTTCGAGCAGGACACTGAGTTCAGATTCCTGCCTTAGCGACCACCAACAGTGGACTCCGAGGTTTCCTGCCATCCTTCCCGTATTTCCCTTGGGGATTGCTAGTCACTGGCCCCACATCAGCCTTCATGGGCGCCAGGGAAGAGGAATAGTGGCTGCCCCCTCTTCAAGAGTCACGTGAACAGTGGGGGACAAACCTGATTCTCTCCTGTCTCTTTGGGCTTGTCCCTCTAGGTACTGTGGCCCGTTCCTGAAGCCAGTGTCAGACAAGCAGGCTCCTGGGTACAAGGATGTGGTGAGAAGGTAGGAAGGCTGCTCTAAAGCATTTTCATCTTCTTCCTCCCCCTTCTGAGAGCCCCAGCATGTAGAGAGGAAGAAGCTATGGGGCAACTTTGTGTCATCTGTCCCATGCTTGTCACCATGGCATCTGCCTCCCATCAGAGACCAGGGTGGGACGGTTCCCTACAGTGTCTTCTCCAAGGCTTAGTCCAAAGCGGTGGGGCTCCCATCCTGCCCCAGCTCTCCCAAGGAGACTCTCCCTGAATAGACCTCACTCTCCAGAAACTTTTTCTTATATACAGCCTCCATTTTGCCTTTCAGCATCCATGTTCCTTTTTGAAATGTTGCACCTTTGGCCCACCTAAAATACTCCCACTTCCTCCTGCGGGTTTACACCCTTCAAATACTTTGAAGCTGTTATTTTCTTAGCCTCATCCCCTGCTGCGATGCCTCCAGGAACCAGCAGGCAGGGTGGCAGGTGGGGGAAGATAAAGGGAAACACACACACCCCTTGTAGCTAACAGGCTAGTAGTGATAGCTCTCACCTGCGCTATTGGGTTCAGGATTCAAGTCACAGCTCCAAATCAGGCAGCATGGGGATTCAAGCCTGGATCTCCCACATCCCAGGGGAGTACCCTAACTGCTGGGCTACTCACTGTTTGGGGGTGGGGCTCCCACTCTCTCCTGCTGGCAATGTTCTAATTTGTATGGCTAATTTCTTGGCACACGGATTTGAACCTACCTCTCCCACATTCCAGGTGAGGGCCCTAACCTCTGAGCTCTTGGGATACCTGTACCAGCCAACCTGCCCAAAAATCTCTTACCCCAGCAGTCTTTTGTGTAGGGTAGGCATATTGAAAGCACACCTACCACCTTGAGATAGGCAGGGGAGTGCCTTGCTGGAGAATCCTGCTGGGCTTAGGTGTGTGCTAGAGGGCCAAGGAGCTTGGCAGTGCCAGGACCTACATCCCCACCAGCAGAAACTTAAGTGCCTACAGGGTGAGTCAGCAGCAGAGCAGTGGTTCTTTGAGTAGTGTCCTAACGGATGCTCCACTTCAGGCGCGCATGTGCCTCTCGAGCCCTTGATGGATTTTGGGTAGCAGGAGAATACCCCTGTTTGGGGCTCTAGGGCTGTGTCAGTGTAGATTTGTTCCTGTGCTTCTTTAGGGAGTTTCTTGAGCAGATGATGTAGTTTCTTTTGGTAACCCTCAGTGGGGTCAGAGGGTAATGGCTAAGGCTACGGGGCAAGTGATGCTGCTTTTCCACAACAGACTGGACTTCTACATAGAGTGTTTCCACAACGTGCTTTTCCACAATTTCAGCTTGTGCACGTTGACGGAAGCACTCTATGTAGAAGTCCAGTCTGTTGTGCAGAACACAACGCCATCCACAGCCTCAGAAACAACTCTGACATCATAATAAAAAAGGCTGACAAAGGAGGTGCTGTAGTCATCATGAATAGGTCGGAATATGAACAAGAGGCTGCTAGACAACTCTCTGACACCACATTCTATAGGCCATTACCCTCTGACCCCCCTGCTACCCAAAATCCGTAAACCTGGGAATCCTGGACGCCCCATCATCTCAGGTATTGGCACCCTGACAGCAGGATTATCTGGCTATGTAGACTCTCTGCTCATGCCCTTCGTTACCAGCACTCCCAGCTATCTTCGAGACACCACTGACTTCCTGAGGAAACTACAATCCTTTGGGGATCTTCCAGAAAACACCATCCTGGCCACTATGGATGTAGAAGCCCTCTACACCAACATTCCACACAAAGATGGACTATATGCCGTCAGGAACAGTATCCCCGATAATGTCACGGCAAACCTTCTGGCTGAACTTTGTGACTTTGTCCTCACCCACAACTATTTCAGATTTGGGGACAATGTATCCTTCAAGTCAGTGGCACTGCTATGGGTACCCGCATGGCCCCACAGTATGATTAAATGGGCTCTAGGCCAAGAAAGCTTATGCCCAAATAAATTTGTTAGTCTCTAAGGTGCCACAAGGACTCCTTGTTGTTAGAGCTTTAGCTGTCCGTTAGCAGATCGTTAATGTCTTCAGAATTGTTAATTTTAGCTACCTTTTTGGAGCTTCCCTTTCTTTTCTTTACTCCTTTATCTTTGATTACAAAAAAACACAACATTTGATTTTAGACTTCTTTTCTTCAACTCCCCTACTCGCCGTCCGGGGACCCCCCTGGACAGGGAATGCCTGGTTCACCAGGCTTTAAGAAGTGTCTCAGTTGCAAGGAATCTATCCCAGTGACTGACAGACACTCTCAGTGCATCCGCTGTCTGGGAGAGAACCACATAAGTGTGGCTTATGCCAACAACTGAAGCTCAGATCCAGATAGGCTAGAGAACTGAGACTTAAGCTTCTCCTAATGGAGGCGGTCCTTCAACCACAAAGCCTGGCTCCTTCATGGTTCCAGCACATAGAACCAAATTGCGCTGAAGAGGTACAGGAAGTGTTATTACACAGCAGGAAAATGGCTACCCAGCATACTTACCTACAAAAGTGGACCAGATTTCAAATTTGGTGCCAGCCCATAGGAGTCACTCTGGATACAGCCACTCTACCTGTAATCCTAGACTATTTGCTGAATCTCAAGAAATCGGGACTCTATTAGCTTGCTAAAAGTACACTTAGCAGCAGTAGCAACCTTCCACCAGCAAGTAGAAGGGTACTCAATTTTCTCCCACCTGACGACAAAGAGGTTTCTCAAAGGCCTAGCAAACCTCTTTCCCCAACCCAGGCTTCCTACCCAACAATGGGATCTCAGTCTACTTTTAAAAGGACTATACCGCCCTTTGAATCCATGGCCACTTGTTCTCTGACTCACTTTTTCATGAAGATGGTGTTCCTGATCGCCATCACCTCAGCAAGAAGGATTGGGGAGATAGTGGCTCTGAGGGCGCATCCCCCCTTCATAGTGTTCTTCCCTGACAAAGTCACCCTCTGACCACATCTGAAGTTCCCCCCCAAAGTGACTTGAGCATTTCACATAAACCAGCTCATTCACCTTCCAATCATTTATCCCAAACCCCATCAGGATAATAGGGAAGCCATCCTCCATACACTTGACGTAAGGAGAGCCTTGGACTTCTATTTGGACAGGACAAAAACTTTTATAAAATCTCCGAGACTCTTCCTCTCTATCATGGACAGGTCTAAAGGCACAGCAATTTCAGCTCAAAGACTCTCCAAATGGGTCTTGAACTGTATCAAACTCTGTTATCAGATTAATAATTTAGCACCTCCATCCACAGTCCACACACACGCTACGAGATCGGTTTCCTCATCCTTCGCCTTCTCCAAGGGTATCCCTATATCCGAAATCTGCAGAGCAGCTACCTGGACATCTGCACATTCCTTTGCAGAACACTATGCCATCCTGGGGGACTCTGCTGCAGTCAGACGCCAGATTCGGTGCCACAGTGCTATTAGCTATAACAGACTCAACTCCGAAGCCCCAGCCTCCAGTGCGGGATACTGCTCGGGAGTCACCTACAGTGGAGCATCCATAGGGACACTACTTGAAGAAGAAGAAGAGGAAGTTACTCACATAGGAACACACGTCTTGAAGAACCATCGCTGCTGCACAAGGTGAGTAACTTCTTCATATCTCAATCGTTTACCTTCCTGGAATCCAGAATGTCACAGCCAATATGATCAGCAGGCACTTCTCCCAGGACTAAAAATGGGAGCTGGACTCTCAAATTCCTCACAGGATATTCAAGTCTGGGTCCCTTTATGGCTGCACCCTAAATTCTTACCTAAAGTATTGTTGGATTTTCACCTTAACCAAGGGATTCGTCTACCAGTGTTTTCCCCAAACAACGTAAATCTTAGCATGAAACTTCTGTTCATACTTAAGATACCAGACGGGCACTGGCCTTTTATCTAGATAGGATCAAGCTATTTTGGAAATCACCTAGACTGACTCCAGCACAGAAAGACCAAGTGGTTCATAATCTTTACGCAGAGACTGTTGAGATGGCGCTCTGGGTGTGTGGTTGCTTGCTACAATGCAAGCGGTGCTCTGCCTCCTACCCCAAAGGATAAAAGCGCCCGCTGCCCAATCACAGGTAACTTCCGCAGCTTTGCTCAAAAACACCCTGAGATATGCAGAGCTGCTACTGGGCTTCAGTGTATACCTTGTCCAAACACTTGGTCCACAGCGTCAGAGCTGATGTGGCACTTGGTTCTCCTGTACTGCTTCAGCCTTGGACTCAATTCTGAAGCTCCCTCTTCCCTGTGGGGTACTGCTCAGGAAGCACCTGAAGTGGGGCACCCATAGGGACACTGCTCAGAGGAGAAGAAGAGGTTACTCACCCTGTACAGTAACGGTGGTTCTTTGAGATGTGCCCCCCTGTGGGTGCTCCACTACCCACCCACCTTCCTCTCGTTTTTGGCCAGTCGGATAGAGAAGGAGCTGGGGGCAGTTCACCCGTGCAGCCCTATAGTCCCTCGGCGTGCAGAGTGCATGCGTGGGCCGACCATACACTGCTAATGGAAAAGCTCTGATCAAGGGTTTGCGAGGCTCCTGCGCGCCTGAAGAGGTGCACCCATAGGGGGACACATCTCGAAGAACAACAATTACTGCAGAGTGAGTGACCTCTTCTGTTGTGACACTCAGTGGTGCCTAGGTGTTGGACTTAGGCACTCAAAGTTGCTTTGTGAATCTAGCCTTTTGTCCATGACTTGTTTTGCACTCTCGCCCCCTCACTGCTTCAATGTATGGTTGCTCTTCTCTGTGCTCCCTCCAGTTTGTCTGGAGTTCTAGTAATGTGTGCCGAGCACTGACAGCAGTACGCCAAGTGCAGGCTCTATGGGGAGGGCCAATTACAGGCGGATGCCGCCTAGAATCACACTGATGTTCTTGTATCGTCATATTGTGTTGTAAACTTGTCTCATTTGCCTTTCCCCTCTCCTTAGTCTCCCAATCACTCCCGTTTTGCAAGGTTCCCCTTGCCAGTGAGGAGCTGAGTTTCAGATCCTTTTTCCCCCAGATGGATTAAGTACATTTTTTAAAGATGAAGCTCATTCTATTTCCGGCCTGTGTTTCTAATCACGGTCATCCTCTTCCACCTCCCGCTTCACCCATCAATTCTGTAATGATTTCAAAAGAAAGTAAATAAGATTTAGTCCTTATAACACGCCCCCTCACCACCACGGCTTTTTTTCCTGGCACCATTAGATTCTTGTTCTTTAGAGATATTTTTCTTAACATGTGCCATTTTTAATCACAAGGGAATTGGAGTTGATTTGACAGGTGCTAATTACCAGGATCACGCCTCTTTCCTTTTCTGCTCAGTGTCACATTTGTTTTTTGAGAAATAATTGCTAGTGGCTTGGCAAGTTAATTAGCCATGTGATACATATCACCCAAATCCGCAGTTTCTTTCCAGCTTTCTTAAGCTCTTGACATTTTCCTTTTGAGAATTGGGCCTAAGAATTCCAGTGTTTGGGGTTGCAGGGAGACAAAAATGAGGCCTCCATCTCAGGGAGAGAGTGCCCACCCCCATCCAGGCAAGGTTAGGGGAGTCCTTAGGTATGTACAGTTGAGTTTCTGCCTCCTTCCAGACCCATGGATTTAACCAACATAAAGAGGCGCCTGTCCAAGGGCCAGATCTGGACCACGGCCCAATTCCAGCGCGACCTCATGCTGATGTTCCAGAATGCAGTGATGTATAACAGCTCTGACCATCACGTGCACCGCATGGCTGTGGAGATGCAGCGAGACGTCCTGGAGCAGCTTCAGCTGCTGGGTGAGGCCCTCCTGTGCTCAGAGGAGAGGCTGGGCTTTGGGAGGAGGTAGGGAGACGGTCAGATGAGGGGCCTGTTTTGGGGGGTGGTACCCTCCCCCAGCTCTGTTCCAAACCCTGTTCCCCTGCCCTGCAATAGCAACCATTTCTCACAGCCCATGGGAATGGCAGCTATTGCGCCTTGGTGCCAGGAAGCTGGATTAAAAAAAGTAAATACAATTTCTAGATTCCTGGGGCCTCCTCTGCCCTGGAAAGGACATACCCTTCCTTGGCTTGGGGTGGGGCCGGGCACACACTCCCTGAGCTGGATGCCCCCTTCCTTGGCTGGGGTGGTGGTGATGTTCCAAGGTTTGGGGATCTTTCCCAGGCCAGTAAAGATGCTGTCCCCAAAGAAAGGAGCTGTATAGCCCTTGGCCCCTTGAAGAGTTCCTGTGATGGGGTCTGTACCTCTGTCCCTAATTCATCGTTTAGCACAGTGGAGAAAGGGGGTGGGGTGTATTGAAGATGATGTCAGTCTGCATAGTTGAAAGGACAATACTGACATTGGCTGAGGCAGAGCTGTGCAGACTGTTCGGAAATGCAGGCTGAGTAAGGTCATTTAAGCCTTTGAAAGGTGGCTGTTAACGGCTCTTTGTTTCTACAATGTAATCCCTGTAATGAGGACATGAGGGGAAACAGCTACAAGGCCTTTAAAATCTGTTTAATCTGAGGTCACACACACTAAAGTGCCTTAATCATAATCATATGGCTATTGCACGATGTCACCACAGGGCAGAGTTAAGGTTGTTTAATGGTGCATTTCCATCCCTTAACACATTTGGATTTAAGTGTAATCTAAACTTGAATTTCCTGGGTTTGTAATGTTTGGTTTGGGGATCGTTACAACAGCTCTGTAAATGTTTTTACCCTTCCATCACTGATGTTTGCTTTTAACTGCATTTTTGGCTTGGAATCTAGCTCAGCTTGTAAACAGGGCAAAGCCTCCCTTTTCTCTGCTTTTATTTCCATTTTCTCTGCTTTTAATAAATCTTGTGTGTGAAGTTGTGGTAATCTCACACAGTTGTCCCCAGAAATAACTCAACTGCTACAGGGGGAAGCTTCTGGAACCCGCACGCCCCCCAGTCTCAGCCCAGAGGTCCTATCCCAGCCAGCTACTGCCATGAAACGCCCCAGGAAGGGAGCTCGGCTTTGCAGCGCCTCAGGGCTTGTTCCCGGCCTTAATTCTGTCCTCCCTGCAGGTGCTGAGGAGCCAGAGAGACTGGGCTGGGGTGACAAGCTCGAGTCCACACTCGATGCCTGAATTCTGGTGAAAAGCCTCGTCGGTGTCCAGAAGTTAGGGAATCTGGTCCCGTTCTAGATCCCCCCCGGCCCCGCCCCCCACCGGGCCCAGGCCCACTTCCCGCCGGGCCCAGGCCCCGCCCCCCGCCGGGAGCGCGGCCCAGGCTGCAGCGGGGGGTTGTAGCCAGAGCCCGGGCTGGGGCGGGGCGAAGAGACCCGGGACACGCGCGCGCACGCGGCTCCAGCAGGCGCGTGTCTCTGACAATGGCGGAACGGTCACGCGCGTCCCTTCCCTTCCTGCAGGCGGGGCCCGTGAGGGGCGGGGCAAACAAGGGGAGGGTTGTTATTGGCTGGAATGGGGTTGGGCGGAGTCTGTAACCAGGGCCTTCCCAGGGCGCTCTGCGCGCATGCGGAAGTGGGGCAGGGGTGCGGGCCACGTGTCTGCCGATCATGGCTCGGGAGAAGCAGCCGGAGCCGGAGCCCGAAGCGGCGCCGGAGCGCACTTACCAGGAGCTGCTGGGGAACCTGAACCCGATCGCGCGGCCGCTGGCCTCCCGCAAGCTCACCCGCAAGCTCTACAAGTGCATCAAGAAAGGTGGGGCCGGGGCTGGGGGCCGGGGCCGGGGGGAGCCGGGAGCCCGCCCCGGGAAGGAGACAACGGCCGGTGGACGGGCCTGGGGCGCGGGCCCGGCGGGGGAAGGGGGCCGGGAGCCCCGCGGAATTCTGACGGCCTCTCGTCTCTCTTCCAGCGGCGAAGCACAAGCAGATCCGGCGGGGAGTGAAGGAAGTTCAGAAATTCATCAACAAGGGCGAGAAAGGGTGAGAGCCCAGGAGCCGCTGCGCGCCCCGGGAGCTGCTGCAGCATCCCGCGGTCCGGGCACTCGGCTCTGACCGCACCGCACCGGCCGTTAGCACTTGTCCCTGTGTCCCATGGCCAGACACGAGACCGCCCCAGCGCCGACCCGGGCCCCCTTCGGGACCAATCGCCGCCGCCTCGGCGCTTCTTGACTTTCACGGGCCGGTTCCCAGCTCCCGCGCTCAGCTACTGACCGGTTTTCTCTCTCTGCCGTTTCAGGATCACAGTCCTGGCTGGAGACACGCTGCCCATTGAAGTTTATTGCCACATCCCCGTCATGTGTGAAGACCGGTCCCTCCCCTACGCTTACATCCCCTCCAAGTCGGTACGGTCGGGGGGGCTCTCAGGGGTTGGGGGAATCACCCCTTCTTGGGCACGAAACAGTCTAGCAGGATAACAAGCTCTGGCTTAGGTGGTGCCTCCTTCACCCCCTCCCCTCCACCCCCCTTTCTCTTTTTGGTGCTAAGAAGCTCTTGCCCAGGGCATAAAACCCAGGTCTTTGCTGCTGCTCCCCCACAACTCCCTAAAATCACCCATTTGAGCCAAGGGATCCCTAGCAGTGACACTACGGCATAGATGGGCAAACTTTTTGGCCCGAGGGCCACATTGGGGTTGCAAAACTGTATGGCGGCCGGGTAGGGGAGGCTGTGCCTCTGCAAACAGCCCGGCCCCTGTCCGCCACTTCCCACCCCCCGACTCCCCCCCCCACAACCCCCCCCCCCCCCCACCCCCCCCCCCCCCTTTCCCCCCGTTCCCCCCCCCCCCCCCCCCCCCCCCCACCACCCCCCCCCGCCCCCCCCCCCCCCCCCCCGGCCCCCCCGCCCCTGCCCCCCCCCCCCCCCCCCCCCCCCCCCCGGCCCCCCCGCCCCTGCCCCCCCCCCCCCCCCCCCCCCCCCCTTTCCCCCCCCCCCCCCCCCCCCCAGAACCTCTGCCGCCATCCAACCGCTCCCTGTCCCCTGACTGCCCCCAGGACTCCCTGCCCCCTTACCATGCCGCTCAGCGCTCGCAGCCCAGCCAGAGCCAGCCGCGCTGCCCACACAGGACAGCGGGGAGGGGCCCAGGGGCTAGCCTCCCCGGACGGGAGTTCAGGGGCCGTAGCTTGCCCACCTCTGCTCTACGGGCTGTCATCCTGCTTCCAGAGTGGGGTTGAAGAGGGGACACTGCCTACCACTGAAGCCGTTATTTTGCCAGAGGTAACGCAGCCAGGCAAATGCTTTAAGCTGCCTGGGGTAATACTGTGAAGTGTGCTCTAGTCTATGGGCCAAAGGAGGCTTTCACCTTTGTTCCTAAAGCATTATTTGCCCAGCTGCACCCAGGAGATATCTTTCTGTTCTCATCTGGCAGCTCCTTTAAATTGCCCAAATAACAAAACAAAAACCTCAAGGGGAGCCCTACACAATCTTCTCTAAGGGGGTGTCTCCAGCTGGCATCCTTAGGGCTTTAACCTGCCTTCGACCCGGCAAGACATTGGCTCTGCTGACTTTGTGCCATCCTTGCAGAGTACAGCTGGACCCCGTCAGGCCAGGATCAGCAAGGACAGGCTCGGGGAGGAGTTGGGGAAGATAAGAAGTCCCTCTAACACAGCGGACCCCCAAATGGGGTCGTGCCCTGGCAATCCCTCCTATGCAACGGATGCTGTCTTGCTCTGCACAGCGTGACCTCGCCTCTGTGGTGTGTGCAAGGTCACGGTGCATGGATGATGCCATTTTGTTCTATGAAATGGCATCCTCGACACAGCATGATCTCACGCCGCACAGCTACGAGGTCACGCTGTGTGGAGGAGGACATTTTGCACTTCAGAATGATGTACTCTGTACCCTCTGGGGTCCCAGAAGGAAATAATTCAAATGGGGTTGTCCCACAAAAAGTTTGGGAACCCTTGCTCTAACCTGGGGGGGGTGGGAGGGGGAGAGACTGCTCAGCTGTGGGAAGGTTGCTTTACAATTTGGTTCAGTCACTTGGGGGCAGGGGTGATTGCAGGGTCAGGGGAGCCATATTCTCCCCTGTGGGGTGGAGTGCAGGGCTCTGCTCTCCTCCATAGAGGAGTGGTAGGGTTCCCACTCCCCCCAGTGGGTAGGGCTGTCTGCTGATGGAGGTCACCAGCAGCTTTCCTGGGCATGCCTGATATCCTCTTCCTCTTGTTCAGGATCTGGGAGCAGCTGGAGGCTCAAAGCGCCCAACCTGTGTGATCATGATCAAGCCACATGAGGAGTACCAGGAGGCATATGAGGAGTGTTGGGAGGAGGTTGTGTCCCTTCCTGTCCCCCTGTGAAGGACATGGGAAGTGCCTGCTCTGGAGCTTCTGGCTGGCTGGGCCTGCACTGCCCCAGCAACATTCGCTGGCCTCCGAGGACTTTACAAAATGAAACGTGAGCTGGTCCTGCAGCGACTTGCTAGGTGCTCAGTGTGGGGGAGAGGGGGCTGCACGGACGCTGGGCTTTTTACCTTTAACCCTAAAAAATGGTTCTGAAATAATTGAGTAGCAGCTGCTGAGGGTGGGGGCAGAGGGTGACTAACCTCCCCCTTGAAGGGAGGGGGAGAGCAGGCTTCCTGGACAGGCTAGCATTCCTGTGGGGGACGAGCCCAAGCCACGAGCAGCAAGTCAGACCTGTTCTGTGGTGGATGAAATAAATGTATTTGTACAGCTGTTTGCTGGGGTTGTTAGTAAAGTCACTGTCGGAGGCACCCTGGCTTTAAGGCTACATTCTGAGCACGACGCTGATGTGCCATCACCAGCAGGGCTGGGCCTGAAAGCTGGATAATGGAAAGTGGGGGAGGAACAGGGATGACTGTGTAGAAATGACATTGACAGCACAGAAACCGCTTTCTTTCTGGCCCACCAGCATTTGCCCTGGAATAAATACAGGCCATTGCACTGGGTGCAGAAGGGGCTAGAGAGGGTTGGTGTCCCTTTCAATCAAGCCCAGCCACAGCTAGGTGGGAACCATTGTGTTTGGGGCTTGGACCTGTGTTAGGAGGCAAAGTGGAGCCTGGACTAAATGAACAAAAGACTACAGTGAATTTGGCTAAATGAATGTAAGGCAGGACCCATGCCTACCTACTGCAACATGCAGTCCCCAACCATGGCGCATGGCTGACTGATGGCCTCTCTCTGCATCAAAAATATCAGCCTCCTTTGTGCTTCCTTGTGGGATCGCGGGGGGGGAGAGGAATTTGGACTCATCTCTCCAGCCCTTGGGGGGCAGTTGCTTGTGACCAGTCCCCACAACCCTTGGTTATGCCCAGCCTGCTAAGGGGAGGTGGGGAGGTATTGACGTCTCGTACGCATTTCTTCTTTCCCCTGGTGGGGAGATGGCTCCAGCATGTGAGATGTCTGACAGGCAGTGAGGCTGGGGTCTCAGAGCTGCAGTCAGCCACGCATGAGGTGATTGTACAGCATTGTTTCTATCCTAGTTGGTGCAAAAAAACCCTCCACCCTTTCCTGCCACCACCCTGGTGTGCCCCACTGCTGTGCTGTCTGGGGCTGTGGGCAGCCTGGAATGACGAGTTATGACCCGCCCCAGCCTCTGTCAGCTAGGCCCAAAGGGCAGCAGATTTCCTCACTGAGGGCTGCTGAGCCCAGTGGTGAGGTACTGACCAGCTACTGGGCACCTCGTACCCTGGAGCAGCAGGGAGCTGCTCCGTGTGCCTGGAAGCGCTTCACACAGCACTCTGAGATGGATCTGAAAGCCACTGGGGCAAATAAACAAGGATGAGCAACCAATTGCTCTGCTCTTAGCAGCAGGTACTGGCAGCTATCCTGGATGTACAGGCTGGACTCCAGCCATCACTGCCAGATATGGGTGACAGGAGACGGGGCTGCAGAGCTACTGCTGCCCCCCCGCTCACATTGCAGCGTCCACACCAGGCTCACAGCCCAGTCTCTGCTGGCCAGGCCAGCCTTGCCCCCAGAACAGCCCCAGCACCCTGAGCTCTAGACTAAATCGGCCAGGTGTAGCCATCATGCCCCACTTCTGTACACTCTGCTGCCTCTGGAGCAGAGCCCAAGCCAGGGCACACTCTGGCTGCAGCGACACAGGGCAGTAGAACGTTTCCGCGCTCAGGCGAACTTAGCCCTTGGCCGAGCTGCAGCTAGGTCAACAGAAGAATTGTTCCATTAACCTAATTCCTGCTGCTCAGGGAGGTAAATTAGGCAGCAGAAACCCCCCTGCCATTGCTGTCCGAAGTGCCTACGTTATGGCACCACAGCGGCACAGCCCTTTACCTTGATACCGCTCATCAGCAGGGCAGCCACCGTGAGCTGGGAGACGTAGTATTACAATGGCAGCTACAGCACCAGGGCAACTGCAAGGAACGCCCCAGCAGCGCTAAGAATCCATGGAAATGCAGTGCCTGGAAGCAGGAAAGCCACTGGAGGCGAAGCAAACGATTGCTCTGCGCTCAGCAGTGCAGGACCAGAAGCCCCAGCTGTACACACTGCATCCCATGCAGATGGTGGGGCAGGCAGGAAAGGGGTGCAGAAATAATGAAAATGTTTGAGGCTCAGTGTGTCCCTAGAAAACGTGTTACTTGGGAACGAGCTGTTCAGGCTAAGAACTCAGCGAAGGGAAACAGAGGAATTTGTCACAGGACTGTAATTTTAAGTTAGTCCTGTGAATAAACACTCAAAGACTAGAGTGTCCCGCTTGTAACAAAAAGCGAGTCTGTGAATGATTACTAAGCGTGATGGCTCTGACATCCCAAGCAGCAGAACGTACACAAAAGCAGCCTAAAGAAAGGCACAGAGCATGTGACTGAATACCATAGTGAAATCAGCAAGGCAAAAGGTCACAGAAATTAAAATTGGGCAGGGACAGAAAAATGGAA
The DNA here is from genome assembly GCA_003942145.1 of Platysternon megacephalum. NCBI lineage: Eukaryota > Metazoa > Chordata > Testudines > Platysternidae > Platysternon > Platysternon megacephalum. The sequence goes on from QXTE01000266.1 coordinate 534,950, forward strand.
GCAGAAAACAATGTCAGTGATTTGGAAACCAGCATGAGTATAAGAAATGGCCAGGATTCAGGCACTTGGTCAAGGATTTAAAGCCCATTCGGACTTCAGTGCTGTGATATTTTGCCCCATCTGCAGAGATGCTTCTAAAGGAGGGCTGGGTGTGGCAGGGGACTGACTGGTTGCCAGTCTTATGCATCCAGGGCTGTGACAGCCACAGAGAGGCTGTATATGGATGTACATGATTTCACTACTTTCTCTAGTGTTGTAGCTTCAAAGTAGAAACTGACCACAAACCACTGATTGCAATACACATAAAGAGGCTTGAAAAGTATCACCAAGGATACTGAAGCCTGAGGGGGACCCAATCACACTCTTCAAAGCTGTGAAGGGCTGTTATAAACAGGACAGGGATCAATTGTTCTCCATGTCCACTGAAGGTAGGAACACAAGAAATGGCTTAATCTGCAGCAAGGGAGATTTAGGTTAGATATTAGGAAAAACTTCCTAACTAGGCTTCCAGAGGAGGTTGTGGAATCCCGGCATTCGAGGGTTTTAAAACCAGGTTGGACAATCACCTGCCAGGGTGGTCCAGATTTACTTGGTCCTGTCTCAGTGCAGGGGGCTGGACTTGATGGCCTCAAAGTCCCTTCCATCCCCACATTTCTCTGATTCTTCGGAATACTCAGTTAGCAGCTATGGGACAAAGGACAACTAAGGAGTCTGGGAAAGTGAGGCAAACCCTGCCCCAGTTAAACACAAAGATTGGTGAGAGATTGGCAAGATGGGCACTGGCCAGTCAAAGCACCAGCGACCAAAGAGGAGTCACCTTAGTCAGACTCAGGGAGCACAGACAAAGGCAAAATCTTACCCCGGAATTGTAAGCATCTGCCACGATACCTGACAACGTGGCCACGCCAAGTGAAGTGAGAGCGGACACAAGATGGAAACAAGCCACAAACTGACCATGAGGTGGACCAGTCTTACAGACCTGGGCTTGCCCAATGAGAGGTTGCAGATGGGGAAGATTGCTGAAATGCCCTCAGGGACGGATTGAGATGTATTAAGTTGTGTTAAAGCAACCTGAAGGTGGTTACATCAGTTACTGTATTGGTTATAGTTTAAAGATAACTCTTTTCGTTCAGTAAAGGGAGGGACCATGTGCTATAGAATAACAACTAGCCACTATCCAGTCTTTGGTTTCCCCATGATCCCTCCGGCTGGGGAAGAACCAAAGGAGCCTAGGACAGGGCAGTCGCAGTAGGACATTTGTTACCTGGTTCTGTTTAGAATAAAGGGTTTATCTTGACACTGGTCTGCTTGTCATAAACCTGCTACCCCACCCAGGCTTAGTGTCCTGGAGCCCCCATGTGCCCCCTCACGCCCCCCCCCCCACATGCACCCCACCTCACCTCTCCATTTTTCAGATCTAACAGCAGCTCTTCCCCCTCACTTCTGTGCCCTATTTCGTAGGCTGATGCAGGTCAGGCAGGAGAACAGTCCCAGAGAGGGACATAGCCACAGCCCCCACACCAGAAAGCGGGCTCCCTCTTACAGTGGGGTTCATGTCATCTTTGGCCCCAAGCTGTTAAGGACCCAGCCCTCCTGTCTCCCAGGTTAAATCTGACACTGCCTCCCGAGCTAGGAGGACCTTCCCTGCCGCCCAAGGAGCTCAGAGAGCAAGGGGAAAAGGCTAACAGGCTTTATTTTCTGGAATTTATAAAATGGCTCCAGGCAGCTCCCGCTTTAATATTTACAATGCAAAAAATATCAGTAAATGCACAAGGGACTGTACAGCATGGCCACTGCCCTGGCAGAGGGCTAGGAACGCTCCAGTAGCCACGCTCGAGGCCAGGAGGGGCTCTGCCTATTACTGAGCAGACAGACAGCTGCCCGGCACTCCAGACAGAGTGGGAGCGCAGAGTGAGCAGGGCAGCATAAGCCAGATCACTAGGAGAGCACACACTGAGGCAGCACGGCCTCCCGGAGCTCACAGCAGCAAGCACATCACACTGCTGCTCTGTCCATTCTCAGACGGTGGTCAGGCTCAGGTCCCACTGCTCTGGACCTTGCACTAGTTCAGCAGAAGGAAGGGACCCCAATGGGGCTGCAGTGGACAGAGCTGCTCTCAGACCCTCAGCCTAAAAGGCAGCCCACGCCCTGCCATGGGCAGCACCACCGCCTCTCGCACTGCGAGGGTGGGACAGGCCATCTAAGGGGAAGAGCAGTGACCTATTGCCACTGCCCTTCCAACCCCACCAGCGTCAGAAGATGATGCGCTTCCCATCAGCCGGGTTCTGCTCCATGGGGCAGTAGGGACACTTCAGCCTGAGGAGAGGTCCAGAGACAAAGACATCAGGCAGGAAGGCCAGGGAACACAGAGAAAACGGCAGAGCTCTGGGGCACTGCAGGGAGCACAGCCACAGGGGGCCGACAACAGCAGAAGTCTGCCCCTCCCGGCACAGTCCAGCCCCCAAGGCTCAGTCTAAGGAAGGCCTGGGGCTGGCCGTGGGCAGGCAGCAGCACTGCTTGTGCACCCTACATCCCAGCACCAGAGATAACAAGCGCTGCTTATCAGCATCCACGGCACCCAGCCCGTTCAGGCTCACTGCTACCCGCAGCACCCGCTTGCAGGAGAGCTCGGGAAGGCGATCTGGCCCAGACTAGCACAAGGCCAGCCAGGAACCCTGGCGATACAGGGCACAGGCCAAGGGATCTTCAGAGCACTCAACGCTCCCAGGGCACCAGGCTGCATCACACAAAGTGATGCCAGGTGAGGGCCAAGCCTGCGGGGCAGGGGCTGCAGGGCGGAGGTGGGGCAGGGTCCACGGCCTGAGCATGTCAAGAAACCAACTTACTTCCCCCCATTGATGAGCTTGTTGAGCGCGTCCCGGGAGATGACGTGCCCGCAGATGAGTTTGATAGGCGGATTGGAGTCAGTCGTCTGCTGGCGAAGGATGGGGCAGGCAAACACTGAGTGGTACCAGCACTTCATGCCCAGCTCAATTTCAATCTGCCAAGAGAGCGCAGGGAGGTCAGCCCCACTGCCTTGCCCCGCCCCACTCCGCCGCCCCACGAGATGGCACTTACAGGCAATTCATCCTTGTGGCTCCAGACACCCGCGCACTGTCTCTGCTCAATCACCGCCTTGATGTTCATCAGCACGGGCAGCGCCACACATCCAGACGCAAAGCTGCGTGAGAGGGAGAGGCCTTAGCACTTGGTGGTGCTGCTAAGGGGGGACCCCACAGGCTCTGGCCTGGGGCTTACCTGACACTGAGAGGGGATTCCACCGAGAGCCCCAGCAGGGCACAGGCGTCGCGGGTGAAGGTCTCGCAGATCTCTGTCCAGTGCCGGGCATCCAGCAGGTGGCAGTACGGGGAGTTCTCAATGCCCAGAGGCAGGTACACCAGGCTGCCCATCATGACCTGGATCTCTGAACAACACAACACCCTGGTTGGCCTCAAGAAGCAGCATGGCCACAGCCCCCGACCCTGTCCTGCCAACCGGCCAATGCCTCCAGTACGGGGCTAGTGATGGGGCCCCCTGTAGTCTGGGAACGGGGCTACCCAGCCGGGCAGGCCCGTGCCCCACTAGGGAGGCCAGTGGCAGGGCCCCACCTGGCACAGTCTCACCTCGCTGGTGCAGGCGGGCAAAGGGCTGAAAGTGGCGAGCGTAGCTCAGGGCCTCCAGCTGCTTGTCAGGGCCACCAGCCAGGAGCCGGATGAAGTGGAGACGATGCAGCTTGAATTCCAGGGAGCTGTTCAGCTCCAGCAGACGCTGCCTGTTTGAGATTGCCCAGCTGGATAGGAAAGAACAGGGGGCAGCTAAGTCCCGGCTGTCCTGGGGAGGTGGGCCAGGACAGCCAGAAGCTCTCACTGATGCCCAACCTGACAAGAGGGGGATGGGGTTATTCCCGTTCCTGGAGACTGTTTTGTGCGAAATGCCCCTGGCCGGGCTGGCCTAGAGGGCTCCTTTCCCTCCAGTGTCTATAATTTCAGGGACTGCCCAGGTAGCACCAGCGTCAGCTGGGGTGAAAAAAGGAGGGTAAGTGGCTCATGGGCAAGAGGGCGCGTCAGGCCCTGCAGATGGCGCTGCCCCAGGAGGGCTGGTCAGGGGGTGTTAAGGAGCATTGACAGGGGTGCAAGGAGCTCTAGCAGGCAGGGTGAGTGCGGTCATCACACGTTAGCTGGGGTGCACCGGGCTCTCCCTTGACCAGCCAAAGCACCCCATACCCCAACCCAGTCTCAGTGCATGAGTCAAGCAGAATGGGAGGGGCCACTTTCAGTAAGGATGGGGAGGCTGTGGGCGAGGAGGGGCACTGGATGCTTGGCGCTCCCAGATGATTGGTTCTTACTCCAGAGCAGGACGCAGGTCCTGCTCGTGCAGCGCTTCCAGGATCCGGTTCAGCTCCAAGAACGGCTGCTTGAAGTCCAAGTCCACATTCAGGGTGGACTCCTGTGGAGAATGAGAGCCAGTGGTCACATCCCACCATCCTCTTGGGGAGGGCGGCATGCACCGGGGTGGAGGGGTGGTGCCAGGAGAGGCTCCCCAGCCAGAGATGGGTGGGTTTCCTACTCTGCGTGATGGAGAGAGGCCCCCCACCTTGGAGCACATGCAGGGGAGCAGCAGACTTGGCAGCTGCAATTCGGTCCCTGCAGAGCTGGGCAGGGCCTCATACCAACTGGCCTGGGTCAGCTAGAGGTGCTGGCCTGGAGCGAACCTTGCCAGTGGCTAATGCTGAGTAAGGCCCACTCACCAGAGAGCAGGCCACAGCATTCCTGGTTCCCCCTGCCCCGGGGAGGCCACAACCCTCCCTCACACAATGCTGCTGTGTGGCAAGCTAGCACCAGTCTCGTGACCGGCAGCCCTGGTACCTGGGACAGCTCCTCCGCCACACTCAGCATGCCCTGCTGGTACAAGTGCTCCACAATCGCCATCTGCAGAATCTGCTGCTGCTTCTCCCGTGACTCCCAGACCGAATCCGAGACCACGCTGCAGAGCTCGGCATCGAAGTTCTGGGAGATGAATGAGAGGAGTCAGTGGTGCCCCTGAGAATGAGGGGACAGCCCCCCTATCTCTCACCTCCCGGCCTGATCACATGCTCACAAACAAACCCCCTGCAGCTGCCTGCAAAGCCACCCCACAACAGCACCCTCCCACCCAAACCACTACAGCCCCTGCATGGAGCTGCATTCAATTGGCTGGCTGGATCACAGCCTCAGAGCCACAACAGCTCATTTCTGGGTGGGTGGCGGCACAGTAGTAGGAGGTCATGACACTCTATACCTCAAAGCAGCACCCTGGACCCCCCATATTCACCCCATCATATAATTATGATCTATTTCATACAAAGCATGCCATGTAAGGAATCATATGAAACCCATTGTTCTGTCCAAATATGTATGCCGTTAATGTGTATGAAGTTGTGAGATTTTGCTGTATGGTTGTTACTGAAGTATGTTACTAGTTCTCTAGTGACAACAAAGGAGGTGATCCCCACCCAGGAGGGTGTTAAGTGACCATTAAATAGCAAGGGAGTTGTAAACAAGGGATTTACAATGCTGTAAGAGGGCTGCACAAGAATCACACAATGGGGGATTGCTCAACTCTGTGACTCAGCAAAGCCCACCTGGGCTAATGTTTTCCAGGCACATGGACTGAGGATATAAAATAGGGGACAGTGGCATCATGCTTTGGCCTTTCGCCTCCCCCACCTACGCTGGAAGCAACAAGAACACTGGGAAGATAAAGACTTGAACTGAGGAGACTGGTCCCAGGCTTAAAGAGGAAGCCTGTGTATTAAGAACTATAACCTATTTGCAACATCCAGTGGGGTGAGAAAAACTGCTTCATCCAAATACTGCCTAATGTAATGAGGTTTAAGATTTAGACTGCACACTTATCTTTTATTTCCTTTGGTAACTATCTCTGACCTTTTGTGGCTACCACTTCTAATCACTTATAAAACAGATTTATTAACTACAGAAATATTTTATTTTACCTAAAACAGTGTGTTTCAATTGAAGTGCTTGGTAAATCTCAGCTCAGTTTACAAAGGCTAGTGTCTGTCCTCTCCACATGGAGGGAGGGCGGACTGGGTAATAAACGTACAATGGTCAGGCTTCTGACCAGGGCAAGACGGAACAGCTCTGGGGTGCAAGGGTCTTGGAAGATTTGCTGGTGCCTTTCTCCATGTGATTCATGAGTGTCTCAAGGAGCATTCATGCAATTTAGCTGGGGGTGGTGTCCACATGCTGTTGTACTGAGTGATGACAGCACCTGGAGGGGTTTGCTGCTTTTCACTAGCAAAGCATTGTGAGAGACAGCCTAGTTTGGAGAGTTAAGGGGGCACAGCAGTACCCCAGTTCCAAGTTGTACCCCGGGGAGCCCGTCACAGAGGTGGAATGTAAGCTCCTTAAGGCCAAGAAAAGGTGGGCACAGGAGGGCCCCGATCCTGACTGCAGCACATATAACAGGCATGAACGCACAGGAGCAGGAGACACTGAGGACCATAGAAAGCCCAACACCATGAAAACTGGCTCCCACCATGATGCCACTAGGCACCAGCAGATGAGGGAGACCTTGGGGGAAATCTTCTCCCCATGCTCCAGCCTGCAGAGGGCCAAAGAACTGGGGCCGCGGGTCCAGCCCCTGGACTCTAGACAAAAGGGAGTACTCACCCTATCGATGGCTTTGCCCACCCTGGAGACACTGCTGTGAATATCTTTATGGTCCGAGGCCAGTTTCTGCACCGTGTCTTTGATCTTCCGACAGCACTGGGCCATCACCAGGGAGAGCGTGGCAGAGAGCGGTGCCCCCTGCAGGGCTGCAGCAGAAAGGGTCTTCAGACCTAGCTGCGGGGACTAGCCAGGAAGTGCAAGTCCCTTACTGCCAAGGCTTTGCACCAGAAAAGCAGTCGCTTTGAGCTACATCTGCCAAACTCTGAACCATGCACCAGAACAAGGAGCCTCTGTGCTAGGCTTCCGTGTGACTTCAGTTTAAGCCACCTCTAGCCCACCATGGAGTGTGGGCAACTGCTCCCCGCTGCAGGGCTGGGATCCGGAGCAGCCTGAGCGTCCAGGGGTCAGATAACGCAGAACTGAATGGGAGCAGCTGGAAATGGCTGGTGCGGCCGAGGGCTTTGACCAGTGCTGGTCTAGAGCAGGGGTGGGCAAACTTTTTCGCCCAAGGGCCACATCAGGGTTACGCAACTGTATGGCGGGCCGGGTAGGGAAGGGTTTGCCTCCCCAAACAGCCTGGCCCCCCGCCCACTGACTGCCCCCCTCAGAGCCCCCAACCCATCCAACCCCCCCTTCTCCTTGTCCCCTGACCACCCCCTCCCGGAACCCCTGCCCCCTATCCAACCCCCCTGCTCCCTGTCCCCTGACTGCCCCGACCCCTATCCACACCCCCACCCCCTGACAGCCCCCCCGGGACTCCCACCCCCTATCCAACCGCCCTCTGCTCCTCATCCACTGACCACCTCCTTCCAGGACCCCCCGCCCCTAACTGCCCCCCGGGATCCCACCCCCTTATCCAACCCCCCCGCTCCCTGTCCCCTGACTGCCCTCCCAACCCCTATCCACATCCCCGCCCCCTGCCAGGCCCCCCGGGACTCCCACTCCAAACCCTCCCTGTTCCCCATCCCCTGACCGCCCCCCCCAGAACCTCCGCCCCATCCAACCGCCCCCTCCTCCCTGACTGCGCCCCAGGACCCCCGCTCCCTTACCCAACCCCCCCACCCCCTTACCAGCAGCAGGAGCTCGCAGCCACGACACCCGGCCAGAGCCAGCTGCGCTCCCCACACTGCCCAGGTGGTGTGGCTGCGGGAGAGGGGGGACAGCAGGGGAGGGGCCGGGGACCAGGCTCCCCAGCCGGGAGCTCAGGGGCCGGGCAGGACGGTCCCACGAGCCATAATTTGCCCACGTCTGGTCTAGAGCAACAGCCTCAGATACTCAATAGCACCCTCTGCAGGCAGATGCCTCACAAGCTCACGCCCGGACAGAAAGCTCTGCCAGGATTCCGCCCCCCAAGAGCAGGCGTGTCCCCGCATTGGCCTACAGCCTCCCTAGCCAGAAGGGGGCTGAGCCACAGGGCTGTCTGCTCAGCAGATGGAAGTGGAGCTCAGTCTCCATCCATAGATCTGCCGTCAGTGACCAGCCCGCCTGGACACGGCGCTCTGCCCCTAAGCACCAGGCTGCGGTTTGGGAACAGGCCCAGCTCCAGGAGGAGCACTGTGCTGCGTCACTACATCACGCTGGCGAACTGTGTGGTACCTGCGCTGCCGAGCTCCTGGCGCAGTTGGCTCACGTAACAGAGCAGCTCCTCCAGGCTCTGCTCACAGTGCTGCCCATAGCTCAGGAACTTGTGCAGCACTTTGTCCAGTTCTCGCTCCACACAAGCGCACAGCTCCATCATCCGACGGACCCTACGAGGGGAAACACACAACACAGGCGCACAGCTCCATCATCCAACGGACCCTATGGGGGGAAGCACACGACACAGGCGCAGAGCTCCATCATCCGACGGACACTACAAGGGGAAGCGCACAACACAGGCGCAGAGCTCCATCANGAGCTCCATCATCTGACGGACCCTACGAGGGGAAACACACAACACAGGCACACAGCTCCATCACCCGACGGACCCTACGAGGGGAAACACACAACACAGGCGCACAGCTCCATCACCCGACGGACCCTACGGGGGGAAGCACACAACACAGGCGCACAGCTCCATCACCCGACGGACCCTACGAGGGGAAACACACAACACAGGCGCACAGCTCCATCATCCGACGGGCCCTACGAGGGGAAGCACACAACACAGGCACACAGCTCCATCACCTGACAGACCCTACGAGGGGAAGCACACAACACAGGCGCAGAGCTCCATCATCCGACAGACCCTACGAGGGGAAACACACAACACAGGCACACAGCTCCATCACCCGACAGACCCTACGGGGGGAAGCGCACAACACAGGCACACAGCTCCACCACCCGACAGACCCTACGGGGGGAAGCGCACAACACAGGCACAGAGCTCCATCACCCGACAGACCCTACGGGGGGAAGCACACAACACAGGCGCACAGCTCCATCATCCGACAGACCCTACGAGGGGAAGGGCACAACACAGGCACACAGCTCCATCATCCGACGGACCCTACGGGGGGAAGCGCACAACACAGGCACGCGGCTCCATCATCCGACGGACACTACGAGGGGAAGCACACAACACAGGCGCACAGCTCCATCATCCGACGGACACTACGAGGGGAAGCACACAACACAGGCACAGAGCTCCATCATCCGACGGACACTACGAGGGGAAGCGCACAACACAGGCACAGAGCTCCATCATCCGACGGGCCCTACGAGGGGAAGCGCACAACACAGGCACAGAGCTCCATCATCCGACGGGCCCTACGAGGGGAAACACACAACACAGGCGCGCGGCTCCATCATCCGACGGGCCCTACGGGGGGAAACACACAACACAGGCGCACAGCTCCATCATCCGACGGACCCTACGAGGGGAAACACACAACACAGGCGCGCGGCACCATCATCCGACGGGCCCTCCGGGGGGAACACACAACACAGGCGCGCGGCTCCATCACCCGACGGACACTACAAGGGGAAGCGCACAACACAGGCGCAGAGCTCCATCATCCGACGGACCCTACGGGGGGAAACACACAACACAGGCGCGCGGCTCCCATCCGACGGGCCCTACGGGGGGAACACACAACACAGGCGCAGAGCTCCATCATCCAACGGACACTACAAGGGGAAGCGCACAACACAGGCGCAGAGCTCCATCATCCGACGGGCCCTACGGGGGGAAGGGCACAACACAGGCGCGCGGCTCCATCATCCGACGGGCCCTACGAGGGGAAGCGCACAACACAGGCGCACAGCTCCATCATCCGACGGGCCCTACGAGGGGAAGCGCACAACACAGGCGCACAGCTCCATCACCCGACGGGCCCTACGAGGGGAAGCGCACAACACAGGCGCACAGCTCCATCACCCGACGGACCCTACGAGGGGAAGCGCACAACACAGGCGCACAGCTCCATCATCCGACGGACCCTACGAGGGGAAGCGCACAACACAGGCACAGAGCTCCATCATCCGACGGGCCCTACGGGGGGAAGCGCACAACACAGGCGCACAGCTCCATCACCCGACGGGCCCTACGAGGGGAAGCGCACAACACAGGCGCACAGCTCCATCACCCGACGGGCCCTACGAGGGGAAGCGCACAACACAGGCGCACAGCTCCATCATCCGACGGGCCCTACGAGGGGAAGCGCACAACACAGGCGCACAGCTCCATCACCCGACGGGCCCTACGAGGGGAAGCGCACAACACAGGCGCACAGCTCCATCATCCGACGGGCCCTACGAGGGGAAGCGCACAACACAGGCGCACAGCTCCATCACCCGACGGGCCCTACGAGGGGAAGCGCACAACACAGGCGCACAGCTCCATCATCCGACGGACCCTACGAGGGGAAGCGCACAACACAGGCGCACAGCTCCATCACCCGACGGGCCCTACGAGGGGAAGCGCACAACACAGGCGCACAGCTCCATCACCCGACGGGCCCTACGAGGGGAAGCGCACAACACAGGCGCACAGCTCCATCACCCGACGGGCCCTACGAGGGGAAGCGCACAACACAGGCGCACAGCTCCATCACCCGACGGGCCCTACGAGGGGAAGCGCACAACACAGGCGCACAGCTCCATCACCCGACGGGCCCTACGAGGGGAAGCGCACAACACAGGCGCACAGCTCCATCACCCGACGGGCCCTACGAGGGGAAGCGCACAACACAGGCGCACAGCTCCATCATCCGACGGGCCCTACGAGGGGAAGCGCACAACACAGGCGCACAGCTCCATCACCCGACGGACCCTACGAGGGGAAGCGCACAACACAGGCGCAGAGCTCCATCATCCGACGGGCCCTACGGTGGGAAGGGCACAACACAGGCGCACAGCTCCATCATCCGACAGACCCTACGAGGGGAAACACACAACACAGGCACGCGGCTCCATCACCCGACGGGCCCTACGAGGGGAAGCACACAACACAGGCACACAGCTCCATCATCCGACGGTCCCTACGAGGGGAAGCGCACAACACCGGCGCACAGCTCCATCACCCGACAGACCCTACGGGGGGAAGCGCACAACACAGGCGCGCGGCTCCATCACCCGGGGGGGGGGGGGGGGGGGAAGGGCACCGCACAGGCGCGCCACCGCCAACCCCCGCCGAGCCCCCCGTCCGCACGCGCTGTCCCGCCCGGACCCTGCCGAGTTTGGGGCTCCAGCCCCCGCTCCGCTCACCCGGCACCGGGGCGGCTTCAGCCCAGCGCTTCCGGCAGCTGCCGCGTCCGGGGGCCGGGCTGTCCCACTGCGCGGCGGGATCCCCCTCCCCGGGAGACGCGGAGTGGTAGGTTCCTACGGCAGCCGGCGTGGGATGGGGCTAGACTGGCCCATTACTGCGGGAGGGGCTCACCTAGGGACTTGGCGCCCCCTGGTCTCCCGAGCTTGGTACCGCCCGTCCACAGTGCGGGCAAACCATCCTCGCCGGGCGGGGGGAAGGGGCGGGGGCTGGAATGTACCATTTCCTGGGTGTTTATCCCGAGATTCCTGGCTACCAGGCGCCCGAACTGCCGTGCAGCGCGCGGCTCCTGGGGGGCGGTCAAGGGAGGAAGGGAACGGGGGGGGTCAGTGCTGGGGGCTGAGAACGGTGCGGGGGGGGG
>QXTE01000266.1:547214-582462 GCA_003942145.1 Platysternon megacephalum
ACGGTGCGGGGGGTCAGTGTTGGGGGCTGAGAACGGTGCAGGGGGGGAACGGTGCGGGGGGGGTCAGTGTTGGGGGGAGGGAACGGTGTGGGGGGGTCAGTGTTGGGGGCTGAGAACGGTGCGGGGGGGTCAGTGTTGGGGGCTGAGAACGGTGCGGGGGGGAGGGAACGGTGCCAGGGGGAGGGGGGTGTCAAGGCCCAGGCGGGCTCTGCTCCTGGGGAGGGAACAAAGCCTGGTGGGTCAGCACCTATCAGGGAACCCACAATACCATTTGTGATCTCCTGCCCTTCGTACTGGCCCCACGTGCCTGGAGTCGGGGTGTCCTGCCTCCCCCCACCAGTGCTCCCTGCAGAACCCGGCTCCCTGCCTCAGGCCCACAGCACAGGTGCTGCAGCTGCACTCGGGCTCCAGCCTCAAGCCAGGCCCTGGGGAAGGGTGAGACAGTGACCAGGGTTCCCTGGGCCCAGGTGAACACAGGAGCTCAGAGCTCTGGGCTGCCAGGCCAACCCAAGGAAGCACTAATGGCTTCTCTGGGGGCATGCACAGCTTGAGCAGAGCTGCAGCTGCCAGTGCCTCAGGGTGCTGCGCATGCCGCTGTCTGAGCACCAGCCCAATGAGGGGCCCAGACGCCTGCACTGACCCTCCTGGCAGGAGCAGGCATGGAATGGCCTATGCAGGTCTGGGTATGTTTTCAGAGAGGAGACATGCAGCATCCAGGCTGGAGGGAGCCGGTTAGCAGCTTGGTTCAGTGACAGGAATATGACTTCACATCTCCACCGGCCATAACCCTCCCTGAGGGGGGAGGGGAGTTGTACAGGAGCTAGACAGGGGTGTAACTAGGAGCGAGTTGTCAGGCTCAATAGCAGGAAAAAACTGCCCCTGCGCTTGAGCAGGCTCCTGCCGCACTGGCCTGTTTCAGTTAATGTTGGACCAAGCTCTGTAGAAGGCACTGCTGCCCTGGCCACCAGCTGCATTCATGCCGCTCTTCCTAGTGCCCTNCCTCACTGGCCTGTTTCAGTTAACGTTGGACCAAGCCCTGTAGAAGGCACTGCTGCCCTGGCCACCAGCTGCATTCATGCCGCTCTTCCTAGTGCCCTAAGAAGAGAGCATTTTGCTGGGGTGGGTTGGAAAGGGCTCCACAGGGTCCCTTTGGTTCAGTGATGGTGCTTGGGTCACAGAGAGACAGTGGAAATATGAGGGTGTCTGTACAGGCTAGAGGCATGTGGAAGAAGGGCTGTCGTAGCCTTAGGATCCCAAGCAAGGGCGAGCTGCTCGGCCGTGCTTTTGGGGAAGGGCCCCTGCAGCATAGCAATGACAGCTACACCCAGCTGGGCCCCCATCTCTCTCAGAGTGTGAATCAATGTTGTGGAATTCAGGAAACCGGTTTCACCACCAACCCAATAATCTAAACACTCGGTTCTTCCTGAGACGCCACGACTCTGCCCTGTGGCATCTGCGGCAGGAGCTTGGTTTCTGGCTTCCCTGCCAAGTTTTGGTGCCGCCCTCTCCTGGGTCCCACCTCACCGCCCCATGGCTCTAATTGTTGGGTGTAAACCTGCTGCAAGGATCAGAGCCCGGCACCACAGAGCCCTGGCCTGATGTGGGTACCAGCAAACAAATGAGATTTCAACAGCCAGCTGGCCCAGAATAACCAACCTGCAGCAGATCCCGGGCTCGGGCTCCAGCTGCTGCTCCTCAGAGCCAAGCCCCACTGGGCTAGCAGCCGGGAGCGCTGCTCTGTGTGCACAGCCTCAGTCACTGCAGGGCCAAGCCAGGTCGATGGCCTGGACAGGTGCCAGGCACCACCATGACAAGAGGTGATTTAAAAGGAGATACTGGCCAGTGGTTGAGGCTACAACTGTTGGCATCTTGTGTATTTCAGTTCCAAGCAGAGTCAAGAGGGTGCTGCCAGGACGAGGCCAGAGAGATCGACCCTGCCAGCCCCCCAGCACCTGTGTCCAGCTCCCGCTCCAGCAGGAACACAGACAATGGAGCCGGCAGCTCCTGGAGGTGGGGCCCAGCCCTGCTGCTAGCACTAGGCTGCCAGGGGCCAGGCCAAGTGGAGCCCTGTCTGCATCATCCTCAGAAACTGGGCCCATGGTCCCCCCGCTGGGAGCACTGCTCCCCTTCCCAGACTCGCCTGCCTTTAGCTCAACATCCCTGGGCAGCAGCAAATGGAGTTTTGGCTGCAGCAACCTCCTGGGGTGCAGAGTAAATACCAAATTCACTGCTGCCCTATACTGTCAGCTGGGAGGCCTGTAACTCACCCATGTGAGCACCCAGGGACAGCTGCTGGGGTCACCCGCATGGAGGGAGAGAAAGAAGCAGCCACAGGAGCCAGAAGTACCAAATTCAGATTTATTCCAGGAGAGGCTGAGCAGAGCTGTGCCAGGCCTGGACCTTCATATCCAGAGCAGCCAGCCCCCCGCCCCACCCCATGGTGCTAGCCTGCCCCTGCCCACCCCTCAGCACCAAGCCACAGCCTACGTTCTGGTGAAAGAAGGCTGCTTCCCTGGGTGCTCTGCAGCTGAATGGGGGGAAGCTGACCACACCTTCCCCCTGATTGCACTTGTGCCTGTGACCCCACCAGGTGCTCTCCTGTGGGCTCTCGCTCTACACAGGCAGGTCCCGTCCCTCCCCTCACCCTGGGCTGGGCCGGGCCAGTGGGGGAAAAGGTTCTTCATTTATCTCATCTCACTAGGCATGTGCTACTGCCTCACAAGAAAGCTTCATACCCAGACGTCGGCTGGGCCAGAACGGGGGAGGGTGGGCAAGGATAGGTCTGAGCGATGGTGCATGCTCTCTGGCAGGAGCAGCTTTCCATCTTCCCTTCTCTATGTCAGGATACCGACCCAGCTCCTCTCCATCTCCGAAGCAGCACGAGAAGCCCCAGCAGAGGCCACAGCCCTGGGTGGCATGCAAAGCCCGTGCACCTGTCCCCCGTGGCATAAGCCCTATAGTCTCTCCTTTTCTCCTGCTGCAGAGACTCCAGCAGAGCCAGGTGCCAGGGCAGCTCTAGCCCCGGCAGGAAGTGCTCCGCAGCATCCGTGTTTCACATTTCCCAGGCCTCAAGCCCCAAGGCCAGGCTACCTGCATGGGCACCCAGCACAGGCACAGCAGGGCAGGTTTACTCTGCCTGCAGCTCTCTGCTGGGGCCAGTGCAGCCTCAGTGTGAAGGACATGCAGCAAGACTGGCAGGCATGCAGCTTGGACAGCGTAAGGAGAGGAAGTTGGGCTGGGGTAGGAAGCAGCAGGGGATGGGGGAGGAGGAACAGGAAATCCCACTTGATGCTGGGCTTCTGTCTGCCAGACAGTAAAAATCATGGTGCAAACTTGCCCTGCCAAAGGCAGCTGCTGGAGCACAGGCCCCGGCTGCAGAGGCAGAAGTAACACTTGCTCCTGAGACTCCCCCAGGGATGGACCCGCAGTAGTCACAGCATCGTCAGTCTGAATGGAGAAGCCCCCTTGGCTAGCCCAGTCAGTCCATGGTGCAGCCTGGGTACCATCCCAAGAGCTCTTGCTCCTTCCCAGTCCAGGCTGCTGGCTTCCCATTCAGATTTTTGAAGACTCGACTCTCTCGATCCAGGGTGAGTCTGCGTCAGCATCTCTGGGCTCAGCCCGCAGCTGCCGCAGCTCCCTTTCCAAAGCCTGGCTGCGGTGGTACATCTCCATGTAGCCTGCCTGGATCTCCCTCTGGTAGCGCAGCACTTTCTCCTTCTCCTCCTGCCAGGTTTTCCGCTCCAGCTCAAAGTTCACAGCCTTCAGCTGGCCCTGGCGCCGCTCACGCAGCAGCTCTGCCCACAGCCACTCCACCTGCCTCTCCGGGGGCTCACCACTCTCGCTGTGAAGACCCCAACACTTGGAGTCGTCAGTTTCACAGCCAGAGAAGTCCTGGCAGACTGGCATGGGAGCATCCCCCAAAGGGAGGGAGGCGCTGGGCTCTGGTGGGGCCTGGAAGGAGTCCCCTAGCTGGGCCAGCTGTGAGTCCTTGGCTTGCACCTCTGCCCGGGCCTCCCGCAGCTGGGTCTTCAAGCTGAAGATCTCACTGAGTTTCTGGGCCATCTCCTCCTGGGAGTCTCGAAGCTGCTGCTTGAGCAGTGAGATCTCAGCTGCCTTCTGACAAACCTGCAGGAGACGCAGAGAAAGGGTGGGGGAGGGACAGAGCAAGATATGAGATGCACAGGAAAAGGAGGGGGTGGGGTTTAGAGTCATTGGGTGCATCTGGATAGGAAACCCCCATTCAACCCCAACGCTGCCAGGCAGGGGCATAGAGCATTAAACCTGCCATGGGGCAGCCACACCAGGCAGCACTCTGGGGATTCCCACAGGCAGGAAATGGAGGCTTTGCAGGGGTGTGAGGGATGAGAAGGGATGGGGGGGGGTGTCACTAGGCCTTTGGCTCTAGAGCCGGGTCCATAGCTGCATTAAGTCACAGATGACAGTGACTACCCCAGAGCATGGTACAATTGGAGCCTGTGCCGAGGGCCGAGGGGCACTAGGACAGCTGCTGGGGCAGAAGGGTGGAGGAGAGCTGCAGGGCTCTCCTTTACTCACCTCCCACCTGGTCTCTTCTAGTTTGGGGCTGACACGTTCACACTGCTGCTGCCACTGCCTCAGCTCCTCGCACTGGCCCTGGTGCAGGCTCAGCTCCTCCTGCAGCCGCTTCTTCTCCTGCTGCGCTTTGTAGAGCTGCAGCTGCAGCGCCCGCTGGCTGCGCTGGGCCTGCTGGGTCACCTGCTGCAGCTTGGCCACATACATCTGCTTCAGCTCATCCAGTGCATCCATCCACAGATGCTGTTTGTCCTCGAAAACCTGCTGGCACAAGCAGAGGTCTGTGCCCAACTCCTGGGGCGAAGTGCCAGGCAGCCCAGCCCCCTCCAGCAGCTTGTTAGTATCTGAGGCTGCTCCGGATCCCAGCCCTGCAGTGGGAAGCAGTGGCCCAAACTCCATGGTGGCCTAGAGGTGGCTCAGTTAAATGGAAGTCACACCGAAGCCTAGCAAAGGGAGCAGCCTGGCCCCATGACACTGGAATGGGAAAGCAGCAGCTCTAAGAGCCACTCCCCAGCAACACACAGTCCAAGCAGGATTCAGCCAGGACAGCAGGGCTCACAACCCGGCACTGAACCATTCTCACCCTAGTACGAGCTTCTGAAACATAGTCCGGAGACTAAACGTCTCCATTTTCTCAAGAGAGCAGATACAGGCTGGGCAGCTGCTCCTATGGGCCACCCACCACCACCTTCCCTTGGTGCAAGGGGGAAAAGGTTCCTCGTGCATTGAGATTTTCCAGTCCAATCTCTCTGGAGCAAGCCCGATGCTCTGGCACTGGGAGCAGCAGAGCCCAAGCTCCCCATTGCCCAACAGGTCACTGGATTCTGGAGGTGAACATGCCCTTCCCCCGCTCTGCTCGCACGAGACACAACACGCTGGCACACTACTGCCAGCACAGCTCTCCAGGGAATCATGGACCACGCACAGACCCCAGCACGCAGTGAGCTCCAAGACAACAGCACGGGGGCAACACATGAGACACTAGCATCCCTGCTTTGGGGGTGGGGCTGGGATGGGGGTGGGAAGCAGGCCCAAGGCCCTGCACCCTCAGGCCAGCCCCACTGCACTCACCTGTGTGAAGGGGTCTTCAGTCTCGCTAAGGCTCCTCTTCAACTGCCACAGCTCCCCACTCTTCTCTTGCAGCCGGTCCTCCAGCTGCTTCACCACGTCCTCCAGGGAGTAGGTGAACTCGTAGGGGGGTGGGGGCTCCCCAGAGCTTTGCAGACGGCTTAGCGTGGCCATGCTCTTGCAGGACAGAGGTGCTTTCTCCACTGCCAGGGGGTCTCTGGGGCCCCAGGAGGCCCTGTCAAGGGAGCCCCCAATGTGGTTGATGTGGCCCATGGAGGCGCTGAACTGGCCCTGGGCAGGTTTGAAGTGGGGAGGGTAGATGGGGAAGCTCTGGATGGAGTTGTGGCTGGAATTGGAGGCCTCGTCTAAGCTGATGGTGTGCAGCAGGTGGGTGCGCATGTGGCCATGCTGGGAGGAGGCACCGGTGCTGGTGCTGCTCTGGGACAGGAGGGTGTGCAGGCTCCCGTTGCTCTTCGACAGCTTCTGCCCTTTAGATGAGGCCAGACCCTGCATGGAGACCAGGCCTTTCCCAGCCACTGCCTTGAAAGCCGATGGCCTGATCCGACACTGAAAGACAAGGGAGCCAAGGATCAACCTGGTCTCAGCAGAGCCACCCAGCCCTGCTGCCCCTCTGCTCAGCAGGGAGAAGAGCTGAGGCACCCCAGTCTGTGTCCCCAGCTGCAGGATGGCTCAGGGCTGCCCCACCCCTTTGCCCTGGACACAGAGATGAGGTTTATGTACGAGGACCTCCCAGCAGCTCCCAGCTTCCATCTGTCACAGCAGTTACACGGGCCCATCACCACCTGGCCTGCCAAGAACCAGGGGACTGTCCGTACATGTTCTGCGCCAGCCAGCTCCCATTTGGTGGCTGCACTCCACTCTAGAGGCAGCTGCATTTCAGGGGCGGTTGGTGCGACACACTCGTGGGAAACATCCTTACAACTAGTCACGTGGATCCCTAGCCACATGGGCTGCTCCAGCCCAGCCCATCACCCAGGGGCCTCACCTTGTCAAAGCGGCCCCGCTCCGGCAGCGAGCTCTTGGAGAAGTCTGCCCCCCGGTGGTGCTCACGGGAGTAGCGGTCAGGGGACCGGTTCTCACGGTCGCTCTCGTAGTCCCGGTTGCAGGACGCCCCCAGCGCCTGGTGCTTCCTCTCGGCCCGGGGCTCCTTCCTGGCGCTGTGCAGGTAGCTGAAGAGCTCCCGCTGGCTCAGGCCCTTCCGGAGCAGGCCGTCCGGCTGCCGGAACCCCCGCGAGCCCCCCAGCACCGCCCGCAGCTCCACAGGCGTCAAGTCCTGCTTCTCCACCAGGCTGCCCACGCTGCCCATGCCGCAGCCGTAGCTCCCAGGCGCAGGGGCTAGGGAAGAGTCAAGGAGGCAGTTGCCAGGGTCACAGGTCACATGAGGGGCCTGTGTTGTTGCCATGGAGAATTAGACCAACGTGTGGTACCAGCACTGCCAAAGGAGGGAACAGACAATCAGCAAAGGGGCGTGAGTGGCTGGGGCCACTCTATGTCCACCGGCCCCACCCTGAGGGGGAGAGCAGGGCTCCCTCCCCCCATCCCCATGGATGCCCAGCCAGCCAGAAGAGAGGCAGAGAGGCCACATCTCCCTGTGTCATGCAGAGCCCACTACTACTCCCAGCATTCACAGCAGGGCCCCAAAGAATCATCCAGGGTCCCCATCCAGGGAACCCCACCCCACTCCCTGCCTACAAGCAGCCTCTGGTGGGAGTGGGTCTGAACGGAGCCAGCTGCTCCCTTCAGGCCTGTAAGCTGAGGACGCAGGTGCTTTCTTTCACCCTCTGGAGCTGGGAACCCCAACAGGAGCCAGCCAGACACTAGCATTTTCCCCAGAGATAAAGCAGGGTCCTCTGCCACTGACCTGCTCCCCCCAGGCAGCCAGAGCCGAGCCCCAGGGAGCAGCACGCTGGGAGGATCCGGCTGGAAGTCGATCTGCCTTGCCACCCAGCCAAGGCTGAACTGCTCCCTCCTGTCTGACGTGCTGGTTCCCACACCCAGCTCCTCCTCCCGCCTGGGGGGCTGGGGAGGGAAACCAAAACAACAAAACGAGCAGATGCCACCCAGCCAGGCAGGCAAGCTCCAGAGTTCCTGTCGCCTGCCTGGGCTGTCCCCAGGCTGATCCCTGGACAATTGGTCCACACAGGGCTGTGGCTGCCTCCTCCCAGCTCAGCTCAGACGGGACCCTGGGCCAGCAGCATGATCTTTCGTGTCTCTCTCTCACACACGCACACACCCACTCTTACCCTTCCAGGAGCCTTTGCAGACCCTGGCCACAGCACTGCGTTGGGGGGGCTCCTCAGACCAGCTCAGGGGAGAGCAGTCAAGAGGGGTGTGGGGGATTCAGCCCAGCCGGGCAGACGACACCCCTCCATGGCTGTTCTGAGGCCTGGGGCCGGCAAACTGGGGTCTCAGTAGCACAAAATCCAGCATCCAGCTTAGCTTCCTGTTGGCAGCCACAGCAGAGGGGCTAAGGGCTGGCTGGGTTACAGAGGCTGCTACCCCCTGGCTCCTAAGGAGTGGGCAGTGTTCCTGTCTCCCCCAGGGCTGTCAGGCCAGCGCCTCCCCTCCCCTCCCCCTTAGTGCAGCTCCTTTCCCTTCGGAGGAAGGCCCAGAGCCCCGCTCAGGAACTGGGGGAAAGAAGCCCAGCAGGTTTCAGCCTTGAGGTGCGAGTGCAAGATACCAGGGGAATCCCCTGCGGGGGAGACATGGCCCTTTGCTGGAGGTTGGGCCACTGATCATGCCAAGTGCTGCCCTGACGACCGCGCAATGCCAGAGCCCACAGGCGGCGGATGCAAGGTGCCCCCAGACAGTCCCTCAGGGCGGCAGGGCACTGTTGCAGCTGGGATGGAAAGTCTGGCTGGGCAGAAGCTCCCCACATGAGCCAGAAACTTTTTCCATTGGGACCTGGTCCTGACCCCAACTGCACCCAATGGACAAACTCTTGCCAAGTCCCATGGGCTCAGAAGGGTTCCTGCCCCACCTCAACCTTCTGGGCCTGACCAGCTGCACCAAGAGGACCAAGGCAAATGGCAGCCCAGGCCTGCACATACCCAAGGCCCCATGGCCTGCGCTCCCTGTCCCGTCCCCCCCCCACTCCATCCCCTCGAGGATGGGCACGGGGCGAGGCGTCCAGCTCCTCCAGACAGCAGCAGAGGCTGAAGCCAGCGTCCCAGCCCCAGCCCTGCGGAGGGGAAGGGCTGAGACACTCCATTCCAGGCAGCGAACGGAAGCAGATGCTGTGGCATGAGGGCTGCAGGGCGCAGGGCACAGGCCAGATGGCACCAGTGGGGGAGGCAGGAACAGGAAGGATGTGAGGCAGGAAGTGGCAGTTTCCTTAGCAGGTTCCAGGCTGCACACTCTGGGCCCTGCTGGGAGGAAGCCCAGGAGGAAACTGACAATGCTGCTTAGCAACTAACAAGCCCCTTACCCTTCCCATGAGGCGCAGTGGACAGGAACAGCCCCTTCCTCCCCAGTGCTACCCAGTGCTGTGGTCAGGCCTCCCCCTCAGTGCATAGGGCTACCAACCCCGGCATCATCCCCAACATGGTCCACTCCCCAGGCTGGCTCCAGCGCCGAGGGAGCAGCTGCCTGTTCCCCTCTCAGTGCCCTGCTCCCTACCCTTCAACCCTGGGCAGCAGCGGGTACAGCCAGACCAGCCAGCTCTAGGGCCTGCTGCTGCACCAGGAGGAAGCGCAGAGAACCCAGCCCCGCCTGAGAACCAGCATGATGCCCACGAGGTCCAGGCTGGGAGAGCTCCTTGCTCTGGGCAGCATTTCCACCTGCCCTGGACTGTGGAACTCACCCCAATGCCCCCGAAGGCTGCTGCCCACTCACTGCAGGCTCACGCTTTGCCTCGGGCACCCAAATCGGCAGTGGCATTTCCACTGGCAAAGGCAGTCTCCAGGGGCTTGCTCTGTGCCCTGCCTCCAACACCCTCCCTCGGCTCTTCGCTGGGACAGGCAGCCAAAGACTGCAGAGCGGGCGGGGGCGGAGTTCGCTAGAGGCTCCATTTTACAGACGGGGAAAGTGAGACAAAGCAGTTTAATGACTTGCCCAGCAAAGACCAACCAGCCCTGGAATAACGTCACGACAGCCAAAAATGAACAGGCTAAGTTGGGAGCGAAGGCTCCCACGGGAACAGCACGGCTGCCAGTCTGCCCATGCGGCAGTACTGCCTGTGCCGGGAAAGCACAGCCTGTGCCATGACTCTCACCCACTTGTCCTCGAACACTCAGCCCTGGATACCCGAGTGTCCGGGTGGGAGGGACCTTCCCTTCAGAGCCCCAGTGAGAACAGGGCAGCCAAGTACGGGGGTGGAGAGGTGAAGCTGTCCAAGGCCCAGAGCTGGGAACCTGTTACAAGTCTCAGCACCACTGCAGCTTGGGGGACAAGAGGGGGGGGTCTCAGCCTGCTCCAAGCCCAGCACTGCCAGTGCCCGACAGATCCCTGCTGGGGGCCCTGGGTCAGGCACTGCCCTGGCCCAAGGGAGCTCCCAGCTCAGGTGTAACGCCCCAGCTCTCTGCACCAGGCACTGTGTAAACAAACAACTCCCCTTTAATCACTGTCACGCACAAACCTGTCTGACAGCTCCTGCCCTGCAAGGTCATCTCCCTCCTAGGGAACCCAGCATCTGCTCCCAGGAGCCACCTGCATGCGGCTTCCAACCTGGGAAGGAGGGATCCACCCTCCTCAGGGGGGCTGGGCCACCCTGGATGCTGCTGGGAGCTCAGAGGAGACTGCAAGGGCTCTCGCTCCTCAGAGGCTGGGCAGGGCTCCCTGCACCTCAAGCACCAGATTCTCCAGCAGCAGGCCCCACACCCTGAAAAAGCTGCTGGGACCAGACCCCACAGCCGATTCCCCCTAAGACCCACACAAGCACTCCAAGAAGGGGCAGACTGCCTCTGTGGAGCAGGGATGGTCCACGGAGCAGCTCAGCTTGCAGGAGCTCCTGGGCCCAATCTCCTCCCTGTACCCGAGATGCCACTGACACCTGTGCCCAGTGGCGTCTCCCTGCAAGTGCACAGCTCTGATCTGGGAGACCGAGGCAAGTGGTGCCCAGGTGCCAGCCCACTGCCTCCTCCCCTTCCCCTTCCTAGAAGGGGCTTTTTGGCTGCCTGAGGGGAACGTGGCAGGGGCGGGCACCATGCAGTTCCAGGCCTCTCGGCCCACTGGCCCCTGGCTCTCTTCTGCAGCAGCCTCTCTGGGTGAGCCATGTCAGTGGGGTAGCCCACCCCAGAACCACCCTGTACACACCCCCATGGAGGGGACGGGGCCTGAGCTGGATTTCCAGGTGTGTTGCACTGGAAAGCAACTCTCAGCCCCAGCCGGGACACAGCCATCGTCCTTGGGCCCTAGGGTAACCCCACACGCTTTCACACAGGAATAAAACACTTCAGACTGAACACGGGGCACAAGCTTTTTACAGGGAGTGGAATTAACCACTGGCGCAGCTTGCAGGGTTAATTCTCCATCATTGGGGGCTCTAAATCAAGACTGAGCGTCTCTTTGAAAAAGCCCCACTCTAGTTCACCCAGTTCTGGGCTGGCCGCAGGAACCCCGGGGGGTTGCACCGTCTGTGCTCCACAGGGGAGCCACCTGCATGGTCAGAATGGTCCCTCTGGCCTTAAACTGTATGCCAGGCTTCCTCCCCATGCCCTTGAGCCACAATGAACAGCAAGAATCCAGCAGCCCCAGGGAGTCTGTCCCAGGCAGGGAGGCTGGGGGTTATTCTCCAAAACCTGACAGGAATCTTAGCACTGGTTGGAAACACTAGACCAGCGGTTCTCAAACTGTGGGTCGCGACCCTGTTTTAATGGGGTCACCAGGGCTGGTTTAGACTACTGGGGCCCGGGACCAAAGCCAAAGCCAGAGCCCCACCACCCAGGATGGCAAGACTCAGATTACAGGCCCCCAGCCTAGGACTGAAGCCCTTGGGCTTCTGCTTTGGCTTCCCACCAGCAGCAGCAGGGTTCAGGCAGGCTCAGGCTTCAGTCCCCTCTCCTGGGGTCGTGTAGTAATTGTTGTTGTCAGAAGGGGGTCTCAGTGCAGTGAAGTTTGAGAACACTTGCCCTAGACAATCGCTGCTCCACCTCCCTGCCCCTGGCAAGCTCCCCAAGAGCCACGTACTATTTGCTCGGCACCTGGGGGTGGTAGTCACAGGATGCTCAGCACGGGGCCGCCCATCCCTTCTTACTCCAAGGGAAGAACCAGGAACCCCCAAACATCATCAACCCCATAAGTCAAGATGGGCACTTCCATAGGCAGCCACAAGATGCCTGTGGCAAGTGGAGACAGAAGCGCCAGACCATGAAAATGGCAGGCGTTTCCTGGCTTCTTCTGCCAGATCTTGTGGGTTGTGAAATCCCCAGGGCAGGTGAACATCACGGCTTGGGAACACCACCTGAGCACCCCAGCTGCTGTCCCACACGGAGTCCCAAAGCACAGCACAGCCTAGGAACTGTTCAAGCTCCGGACAAGGCATTCAGCCACCCATACTCATACCACACGTCCCGAGGACGACTCCCGCCGCTACCCTGCATCCCCTCCCTTTGCCAAGGCCTTGCTGTCAGACACCCACTAGCGGGTTCTGTAACCCGAGTTCCACAGACACACCGCTTCACAACGGTGACGGGGAGACAACGCTAGGCTGACGGGACCGCAGATCACCTTAGCTCTAAAATGACCAGCAGCGCTCAGAACAAGGAACACACCTGCAGGGACAGGTGGGGGGTCTTCAAGCGTAAAATCTTATTAAAGCCCAACACATGCTGTATAAGCCAAGAGCCCAAGTCAGCTAAACCCTCACTGCCCAACACCATAAACCCTGAGCATCCCGGGTCAGGTGCCCATGCAAAGAGGCTGAGGAGCGGAGGTCAGAGTGGGGCAGAAAGGGCTGGTGTTCCACAGGCCAGGCAGGTATCCATGCTGAAATACAGACATATTCTTGCTGAAGGGGGGTCACCGTTAGCGCCAAACCCACGCTCCTGTCTGAACACGGTTCATGGCCCATTGCCGCAAGTAACAGCTCACCACACGGGAGCTGGAGGAGAAGGAAACATTCCTGTTGTGTTCTCGGAGTGTCTGACAGCACCTGGTACAGTCAGTTCACCTGTCTCCCCTGTGCAGCTGTTTACCCCCATTTGCAGGATCTTTCAAATGGCCAGAGAGGAAAGAACCTGTTTTAAAAATCTAAGTCTCCATCTCTCAGCTATCCCAGGGCCGAGGCCCCAGCAGCGCTCGGAGCCAGGTGGGGGCACCGGGGGCCGCAGTTCAGGCACCTGGGAATTCCCAATCCGCTCTCAAGCCGACAGCCCCGTGGTACCGGGGACGGGTCTCCTCCGCCACAGCGGACACGCTGGGGAGGGCGGCGGGCGGCTGCCTAACGGGCACTAGCAACAGTGGCAGAGAAACGGCCTTTCTCCAACACCCGCCAGGTGCAGCCCGGCTCCGCGCAGCAATCCCGGGACCAGCCCCGAGACACCCAGCGCCTGGGTAAGCGAGTGAGACCCCGGCCTTGGAGCCGCTCCGCAGCGGGGCCCCGGGCACGTCCAGCCGCCGCTCGGCAGCTGTTCCAGACCCGCAACGGCTCCTGTCCCGGCCGCGCTCCCACCCACGCCCTGGCCGAGCCGGGTTCAGCGCACCCCGAACAAAGCCAGTTTCCTGCCAGCCTGGCCCCGGGCCGAGCCGAGCCGGGCCGGGCCGGGCCAGCCCCCAGCAGGACGCGGGGCCCGTAGCACGGGGGCCCGGGCCAGGCGCCGCAGGTCGGCCCGAGGCTCGGCGGACACGTGCCCCGCGGCGGCCCCGGGACTCACCATGCTCGCGGCGCGGGCTCCACGCGGCGGCTGCAGCTCGGCCGGGGCAGAGGCAAAACCCGGCCTGGACGCGGCTCCCGCCCGCAGCCACATCGCGGCCGCTCTGGGAACCCAACGCGGGGCGGCAAAGCCCGGCCTGGATCGCAGCCCGGGGGCGGGGCCCTGCGTTGCCAGCCCCGCCCACCCGTGCCCCGTCCCGCGAGCCCACGGGGGCGGCACGTGAGAGGGGGGCCGGGCCGGCAGCTGGACCCCCCCCGCAGGGAAGTAGCCGCTGGCTCCAAAGCCCGGTAGCCCTGCAGTCGGGAGCAGATTAGCCAATTGCTTAGAGACCCAGCAGCTCCGGGGGCCCCTATTCGCTTTTCATGGGGGGGGGGAATGTTCCTGTTTAGCGCCCCCCCGTCAGCACCGCCTCTGCCTGCAGGCACCTCCGGGGAGGCGCATGGAGGCTCCGAGCCACAGAGCCCTGCTCAGCCCCTTCTGCCCAACCTTGCAATGCCGGTTAACTTTTCACTCCCTCCGTCACTGGAGACCCTGGGCTGGGGGAAACCCTCGCCTGCCTAACCCGCCCTTGCCCGGATCTGCAGCGAGCTGCCGGCCCCAGAGCACCCACTCCCTCTTTCCAGCTGCTCCAGCACATCCAAGGCAGCTAGAAATACACCAACCCTGGGCAGCACTGCTGCTGTTGGCACAAAGGTGCTGGGTCAGGGTGGGCTTGACTGGGAGCAGAGGCAGCCCACCAGATACTGCATCCACCCCTGCTCCATGCTATGAGCCCCTGCCCTAGATGTTAGGGAGCAAACCAATTATTCAGTCTTAGTGCCCCCTTGGCCTCTCTGCCAGCCCCATGCTCACACCCTGCACCAGAATGCTGGGCTCTGGAACGGGTGGTGTGATTCCAGCTGGCTGACAGGGCCTGTTTTGATTATTGCCCTTTACAAATGTAGGTTCCCCCATTTCACAAACAGCACCAGGACTCGAGACAACCTAAAGAGTAGGGCTCCAGCTGGAGTCCTGGAACAGGTCACCCAGAACACCCCATTACAAACGTCTGATCCATCCCTCCATGCTGCTACTATTCCCAGAAAGATGGTATCTACAGGGGGTTCTGTCCCCATCTCTGCCTCACCGTGACTGTGCAAATCTCATCCCCTCCCCGTGCCTCAGTGTCCCCCTTTGCACAAAGGTGATAACGGTCCTTCCCTCCGGGGGGGGGCGATTATGAAGCTTTATGAGTGGACATTCCCAATGTGCTTGGAGCCCTTGGCCGGCAGGTGCTAGAGATGGGTAGAGGGCGAGTACTATTACTGGAGGAGTTAGACAGCTGCTCCCATCCCCTCCAGGCGCTGGAATTTCTGCCATGAACAAGCCCTGTCCCCACAGAAGGTTGCCAGGGTACAGGCAGAGCTAGGCAGGGACACATGCACTGCAGGCTGCTTCAAGCCATGCCTCCAGCTGTTTACAGGGGCAGTGTCACCACATCCACTCGTGGGCAGTGTGTGTCCTTGCACATCTGTGTCCTTTATTACAGCCATAGCAGCAGGGAGCCTGTGTCCCTGAGGGTCACAGTCCGTTCCAAGGTGAAATGATGCTTGGCCTCACAGCCCACTCCCTAAAGGAGAAAATCTGCAGCTTAAAAGGGGAAGAGACCTCACGAGCAGGAAATTGTGATCTGCTTCAGTAATCAGCAAGTGCCCCGTCCCACAAAACCCAAAGAGCACCCAGCATGTGCTGCAATACGAGTCACCTGCATATGTGCTTGGCCCTGGTGGAGCATGGTGACAGGCCCTGGCTCTCCGCAGAAGGTGTACGTGAGGAGTTCAGTGCTGCCTGGACTTGTTCGCTCCACAGCCCTGGGGCTCGGCCCTGGACATGTATCATCGGGATTCACATTGTGAAACCCATTGAAGTTGATGACAGGAAACAGAACTGGCCAGGGATGAAACATCTGGTTGTATGAAGCATCCAGAATTTCCAGCCATGCACAGTTCAGAGCCTGGCAGCACACCTGGCATTCCTGTTCACGCATTACTGAGCTGCAATGATAGGGTCTCGGTGGTAATGGAACCGCAGGGGCTCCCTCCAGGCCCTTTGCTCCGTTTATAAAGACCATGTTGTCAACACCAGACTAAGTGGCACCTCTCTCACTTCTCCATGGAAGTCTTGATTGCTGAGAATACGTGGGCGAGATCAGTGACAGCCCTTTAATCAGCAGCAGTAATTTTAGAATCTGGCCTTGCCTGAGAGGAGGCTGCATGCAGAGCCCTGATTGTGCTGTGCTGGACGGGGTGGGAGCGGGGCAGCACAAGGGCTTTTTGCTAAACATTCTTCAGCATGCAGCCAGCGTGGCTCGCTGGGTTTCACCAGCTCACAGGGGAAGGCAGCTGAGGTGTTTCAAAGGGAATCCCAGGGAGCCTCTGTTGCTCCCATTGTCAGTTACATAGAGCACAGCAGAGGGATGAGCTCTCTCCTTGCCGCACCTGCCTGCTTTAGTCATGAGATGTGACACAATCAATGCCACTGAATCAGACCCGCTCACTCCCAGCCGGGACCTGGTTTTGTTCCTTTGCGTCCCCTCCCCAGCTGTCACCAGCTCAGGGAGTCGGGATTCTGGGGCGTGATGATGGTTGCAGCAGAGACAAGGATGCAAGCACCAGCCTAGATCATTCCAAAACAGGGACCCAAGCAAACCACCAGCACCTTCTAACTCAGTAATTACACACACTATGCAACACATGCACGCCTCTGGGCAGAGACTATGGCTACTGGTTCTGAGCAGCTCACCATTGTGAAGCCAAGAGCCTGATTTACTGGGGCCTGACTCGGTTTTTAAATGGTTGGGGTTGCTAATGCTCAATTAGGCACCAGGGAGGGGCACATCAGCATTGCCTACAAGGGGCAAAACGAAGGCCTGAGCTTCCCTGAGGAATACCCTAGTCCCATAGGCTCTGAGCTGCCCTGCCACCAAGCTCCACAGCATGCCCCCTTCCCCAGTGCAGGAAGCATCTGGGGCTGGAAGAGCCAGAGGAGGGAGGGATGGATCTGGGGTGGAAGGAGGTCTGGCCAAAGTGTTCTTACATCCTGCTGATTCTGCAGCCCTGAAATGGCCTGTAAGCCTCTTAACACAAACTCACTTGCAACCGTGTGCACACACAATTTGCCTCAGCAACTCCCCATCTCTTTTAAAATCTTCTCAGTAAAATCCGTCTTCCCTCCCCCTCTCTGTCTTGGCTCTCTGTGTGACGATAGTTTTCTGGGGTTGATGCCATAACATGTTGAGAGACCCAGTTTGCACAAGAGCCTTTACACAATTTAAAGCTGCACTAGGTAGTGCTCACAAACACACGCACTCCCACACCTCCGTGCTGATTACACCTTGTGCAGACACCTCAGTAGCACGGCAGTTTGGAAAGCAGGGCAGTCTGTCCAATGCATCTTCTGGCCCAAAGGGCATCTCTTCCCCTCCCTGCCTTCATCAGTGGGTTGTCTATTTCAATTGTGATCCCTTGGAACATGGATCTGCCTCGTTATGTGACAAGCAGCCCCAGTTTGGGGTGTTGTAGGATCAATAATAGTTAAGTCTCACAGTAGGTTAAATTCCCCTGGCAGCACAGTCTAGAGCCCCATGTGTGCACACAGAACGGGCATTAGTCATACACCCACTTGGTATCAGCTTGCCGGGCCGGGATGGATGGGTACGTACTGGAGCAAGTGGTAATGCCATCAGTCCCACTGCCTCAGCAGGTTTTGGGGACCCAGGTAGAAGGAGCTAGTTGTACTTGGGACCCTGCTGCTACAGGTCCTTTAGGTCTCTTCTCTTGGAGGTTATTGAAGAGGGTCTGGCTCGGGAGCGCGTAAGAGTGGCTGTGAGATGCCTTTCACTACGACCTTGTAGTCCATGCTGAGGAGCGAAACTGGGTGCCCGTTCATTAGCTCAGAGTTTCCCCTTTTTAGGCAGCAGGATGAGCACGGCTTGTGGGCACGACAGGGGGGCACCCTGCTCCTTAAGGACTCGGCCCAGACGGTGCCAAGGGCCAGGCTGAGGACAGCCCAGAATACGCGGTAGAACTCCGCAGTCAGCCCATCTCTTAACTGCCAGGACTTTACCTGGCTGGTCCCTGAAGCTCTTACAGCATATTTCATTGGCACCTCAGCTCCCCCTGGCGGAAACCTGAGCTCGTGCAATAGCCACTGATTTGCTAAGGAATGCTGCAAACTTACCCCTGCCCTCCTGTAGTCAAACAGGAGTTTTCCCCAGGCAATGGGGAGCTGTATGGGCCTGTCTCCCTGTCCCTGGCTCCA
This sequence comes from Platysternon megacephalum, assembly GCA_003942145.1. NCBI lineage: Eukaryota > Metazoa > Chordata > Testudines > Platysternidae > Platysternon > Platysternon megacephalum. Next base: position 564,965 of record QXTE01000266.1, read on the forward strand.
GGGCCGGCTTTAGGCTGATTTCCCCGCTCCCCCCGAATTGGGCCCCGCTCCTAAGAGGGCCCCGTGCCCAGCCAGAGTACGGCAAGCCACGTGGCCCCGCAATCCTGTTCGGAGCGCTACAAGCCCCGCAGCCCCGCTCGGCCGGAGCACAGCAATCCCCGCGGTCCCGCTTTGAGTGTGGCAAGCCCCGCGGTTCCCCTCCCCCGGCCGGAGCGCAACAATCCAAAGTGCCGCCTGGTGAGTACAAGCCCCACGAATCGGGCCCCGCACTTGCTAAAGCCGGCCCTGCCTGGCTCAGTCCATCCCTTTCTTCTTCTGTCCACGGCTGGGCTGAGGCATAAGAGCTCCTCATGGTAGGGTTCCAATCAGCAGAGGATTCTGCCTGCGCCCCATGGAACGCCCCATGGATTCTGCCTGTGCCCCATGGAGCCTCCCAAATGGCTTTGGAGCTGTGCTCCAGCTCCAGGCAAAAACCTGCAGCTCCACTGCTCCGGAGCTGCTCCGCGCTCCAGCTCCGGACTCCGCTCCCAAGCCCTGCCTGAGAGAACCTGCTTCAATACAGAACTAAAACCACCTCTGACCGCACACCCCGAGTTGTCACCCACCACCCCACATGGGGTATCAAATAACTACCCCCCATACTCAATGGGGACCCCATCCCAAAAGAAACCTTTCCCCAAACCCCTTTTCTGGCCTTCAAATAACTTCCCAAGCTCATCATCAGAAACAAGCTGCCCACAGACCAGGACACCCCAACACGGCACCAAACCCTTCCAGGCAACAGATGCAAAACCTGCAGACATCTGTACTGCTAGGATGAGCAACCCCCCCCCCCCCACTCAAGATCCAGGGTCCTACACAACATGTGGTGTACCTCAGCCAGTGCCCTGCATGCCCCAATAGCAACTATGAGGGTGCAACTAGACAATCACTGTGCTGTCTGTGCACCACACACAGGACAATGATAAATGACAAACACCCCATCACCTGTGGGCGAACACGTCTCACAAGGCATCACTCCACGTCTGACCTCCCAGTCCGTGTCCTCTAAGGGAGCCTGCACAATACCTTCAAAAGACGAGCCTGGGAGCTTAAATTGGGAACCTTGCTAGACACTTGCATCCGAAGAAGTGGGTATTCACCCACGAAAGCTCATGCTGCAAAACCTCTGTTAGTCTATAAGGTGCCACAGGATTCTTTGCTGCTTTTACAGATCCAGACTAACACGGCTACCCCTCTGATACTTGCTAGACACTACAACTCATGGACTGAACAGAGACACTGGATTTATGGCTTATTACAACAATCTGTGACCCGCTAACAACCCCCCCCAGCTGCTTCCCCCAGGTGGCCAGAGACTCTTAACAGGCCACTTCACCTTGAACGGTCCCTTGAAATGTGCGTTAGCTACTTTGTCCCACCTTGTATTGGGGCCCCGAGGGCCCTCCCCACAGGCGGGCCGGGAAGAGCTCGGTGTGGCTCCCAGCCCCTCTGCCCAACACCAGCCATCACCTGCCCCCTCTGTGCCCTCCCTGCAGCCAGAGTCCGGCCGGGGAAGGGACCCGACGGGCAGCAGGGGAGTCACCCCCCCACCGCGCTCGGTGCCAGGCCAGCCCCTGCGGCCCACGGCTCGGAGATCGCCCCGCCCCCTCCTGGGCTTGGCCCCGCCCCTCACCAGCTCTCTCCCCCGCCCCCCTTGGCAGGCCTCGCACAGGCTCAGGAGGTCCGTGGGCGGGGCTAATGCCCCGATTTGGCTCCGCCTCCTGGAAGGCTCCGGCCCGTGTAGACCCCGCCTCCCGCCGCTCTGTGACGTTATCATGGGGCGGGGCGGTGCCACGTGGGCGGGCCAGGGAGCCCCCATGGAGGCGGAGCACGGAGCCCAGAGGCGCCGCCCGGGGTAAAGACCCCGCCCCCTCAGGGACTAGCCCCCCCCCCGGGCCGCCCTACCCCCTCCAGGTCAATCTGCCCCGCCCCTCATTGAATAGTCCCCCCCACCTCTCCCTCTGACTAGCCCCCCTCTGCCCCCTCCCCACCTCCTGACACCAGTCTCCAGTTTGTCTGCGTTGGGGGCATGGGCAGTCCCCCCGCGTCCCTGCTGGCTCATGGGGATTCTCGGCCCGTGGTGGGCGAGGGGCCACCGGGGACTGACATGGGCTCGTGTCTTGCAGGGTGGCCGAGTCGGAGGAGTGGCAGCCGACTCACCTCCGCGTGGCTGTCCTGAGTGCCCGGTCACTGCGGGCCAAAGGGGGTGCTGGCTCCAGCAGCCCCTACGTGGTCATCCAGCTGCAAAAGCAGAAATACATGACGTCAGTGGTGCCCCACAGCCTGACCCCCAAGTGGAGGGAGGAGTGCACACTCCAGCTGCCCAGCAGGCTGGATGGCGCAGAGGAGCACAATCTCGTCCTCACTGCCATGCACCACCGTCTCCATCTCCCCGACCAATTCCTGGGCCGGCTCTGCCTTCCCCTGGCACAGCTGTTCTGCGACAAGGCAAGGAGAAGGAATGAGTGAGTGTCGCAGTCCCCCGCCCCCATCCATGGGGCTGCGACCTGGGGCCAGGGAATGGAAGTTCCAGGGAACCATTTACCTCCTGCCCTTCTGTGGTTGACCTATGAGCCAGACACATCACCAGGACTCAGTCACCTCTTCCTCCTGCCCTTTCTCCTGTGTGGGGTGCAGCAGGGCTTCTCATGACCCCTTGTGCCCCAGAGCAGCTCTACGGGGAGCTTTACCTTGTGGGGTTGGGCTCTCTGGTGCCAACATACAGAATGTGGGGGTTGGAATCCCCTCTATGGCAGGGTCCAAGGACTGATCCAGAGGAAGCCGAAGCCCCCCATAAATGTACCTGGCCAGGTGTGCGGTGGGTGTGGGCCTTTCCGACTAGCTGGTAAAAGGCCCCTAGAAAGCGCTGTCTCAGCTCGGGTGCGGAAAGCCTGTGACCAGGGGAAGGGAGAAGGGCTGGTGGGAAAGGAGAGGGCAGAAGAACGTGGCTCAGAGAGCTAGAGACCAGAACTGGGGGTGGGTGAGAGCAGAGCCCCTGCACCACACAGGATGGGCTTTCCCAGCCCTATTGTTGAAAAGGGAGGATCCCATGCTGGCTCAGAAGTAAACAGCCCACCAGGCAGGGGACTTGGAAGGCACAAATTCCTCTGCACGTGGCTGGGGAGCCTGTGTGGCCAGGGCCAGGGGGCTTTTCCCTGGGGCAGTGAGGTGTAGCCACAAGATTCAACTTCTAAGAGCAGGACTCAGCACAACATTTAGCTCCCTTTACCCCCAGCCCCAGTCCTTAGTGGGCTGAGCCCTGTGAGTTCGGGACAAATAGAGCAGTGAAAGCTCGAGCAGCTTCCTCCATGGCTCATGGCGTTGTCTGGCGCAGATGGTTCAGGCTGCAATCCAGGCGTGGCAGACCTGACAAGGTGCGAGGGCAGCTGCAGCTCGACCTCCAGTTCATGCAGATCCTGTCTCCTGGCAGCGAGACAGCATTCAGCATCCAAGGACCACAGTCCCTCTTCACTAAGCTCCGCAGTAGCATGAAGGGCCGAAGAAACAAGGTTTATCCCGAGGCCCAATCACCTTCCTTGTGTACGGTACGTGGCGTCTCTCTGGCCAGCCAGGCGTTTCACTCCCCTTATCTTGGGCCTCTGAGCGTGGCTGTTGTTAGCAGCATGCCGCTTACCCTGGAGGTAGCAGGTGGGCTCCTTGGGGTGTTAAACTGCTCACCTCAGTGTCGGGGGCAGGATCTCAGCCTGGGGGACAGGAGCAATAGGCATTTTATCCTGGAATGTGTCCCTGGAGACTTTGACCTGTGGAGTCCGGCAAGTGGCTGTGGAGAAGAACAGAACTCCCTGCCTCTCTCTCAACTAAGGGCACATCTCCTTGCAATCCTGGCTGCCACAGGGCTCCCAAGGGTGACCCTGGCTGCCCCATGAGCTTCTCAGAGAAAACAATTTAGCAGCACGATTTGAAGTGGTCACTGAAATGATGGAGCCAGGAGGGGAGGGGCCCAGCCTGCCAGGACTGCACACAGCCGTTGGACAAGGTGAGACATGGTGGCCACGGAAGCTTAGGCTCGTGTGGCCCCTGGGGCACAGCAGTGCTAAGAGCATTCCTCAAGGAACAGGCCTAGGGAGGCAAAGCTCACGGCATCTGACTCTGCTGTGCTGACCCTGTTTGTTCCCTCTGGGCAGACCAATGATGAGGACTCCGACTCCTCCAGCATGTCCACTGAACCGGGTCCATCAGCACTGACGGCCAGGGGCAGCGCTGCGGGCTCTGCACACGCAACTGGTGGTGAGTAGCTCCACGGGGGCAGGGAGGGGACAAGGGCTCAGTCTGCTCCCGGTGGATGTGGTCTCTCACCCTCCCTGTCGGTTCAATAAGCCCTGAGACAGGGATTTGGCTATGCCCCGAGCCAGACAATGAGAGACCCAACGGCTGTCTGATCCGGCGATGGGGAGACCCCCAAAGAACCTCCCTTCCCCGGATGTAGCAGCCGTGGGAGCAGCCCTCAGGACGGGCCTTTAGCACTGCCAGGCAGGGCCTTCTCACTAGAACCAGCCTTGATCCCTCAGCTCCTTGGGGGATCCCAGGATGGGCTGATGAGAGGCCTGCAGACCTTTGTCCTCCCAACACATGTAGCACAGCCAGCACCGGGAGCTTCCCCTCTGCCAAACAACTTGCCCCCACACCAAGACAGAGGGGTTCAGCCCCTGGGAACAAGGGGGCCAGTGGACACCTGCCCTCTGGGAACAGCCCCAAGACATTAGTTAATTCTGCACAGGTCCCAAAACCAACAGCAGAGGGTCAGAATTTGGGTCTCTGCCTGATTTTTTCACAGACGAGCGCCTCTCTGGCCTGTCACCAGCCCCCTCGGTGCTCAGAGATTAAATTTGGCCTTGGGAACTGCATGGCTGATGGGAGCCTCTAGGCCAGATTCCTGCCCCCATGCTGCCTGTGCTCCCCCCCTTCTGCCCCGAGTGCTTTGGGAGAGCCTGATGGCTGGAGGAGTGAGCTGGACGACAGTGGGGTCAGGCAGCCTGGGACTTGGCTCCACAGATGCCTTGCTCCTGGGATCCTCAGACCTCAGGGGAAAGCCATAGTAAGTCCCCTCTGTGTTCTGGTACTGCCTAGAGGCTCATGCTGAGCACCCATCCAGGGCATGTTTACACCTGTACAGGGATCCATCCATGCAATGGGTTCCTACCCTTTCTGTCGCACCTCCATGGCTGCATTCATGGACTGCTGGGCAGCTTTTCCTTCGCTCATTTCCAACCCTTTGTTCCTTGTCTCAGCTCCAGGCACCCACGTAACTAATCCCTCTTCTCCCAAGGGGTTCACCCCCTTGTAAGGTGTGTAGATTTATCCTGCATCCCTCCCCCCTTGCTATGCCAAGATGGGCATCCAGCTCTGTGAATTGGTCTCTCCAGCACCCCCAACTCACAGTTACTGCTCTTCTTGGCGCTGCCTCTAGTCATGGGTGTCTTTGGTAACGTGGTACCCAGATACCTTGGTGATGGGCACAGTATAATGACAAAGAGGGAAAGGAGCGCAGCATTCCAGGTACAGTCACAGCCCTATTGCAGGCTTTCCCTTCCCTCCGTCCAGGGCTTCTGCACATGCAGCTCCAAAACGCAGTGACCAGCTTGAGTCTCCTTCCCCTCTCTCCTCCCAGACATGCCCGATGTAACCCCTGGGTTCTCTCCGATCCAGCAGCTCCTGCTGTGATGGCTCCCTCCCCGTGCCCTGAGCTGCGGCTAAGGACCTACTTCTCCAAAGAGATAGCCTACGAGGCCCCCTCTGTCGCAGCCAAGTGCCCAGCTTCCTCCCCCAGCCAGCCTGACCAGTGGGTTGCCCTGCAGCAGCACCCCAAGAAGAAATCCCAGCTGCTGAAGGAGGGGAACGCAGAGTCATTGGAGGACTCCCCTGAGACACCTCAGGCCAGTAGCCCACCCCTACGTGGGACACAGGATGGTGGCAGCTCCCCACAGAGGTCACAAACCCTGCACACCTTCAGGATGAGCCTTTCCCACCCTACCAGCACTAAGCCGCTGGGCACCACCTCTGGGCACAGCTGCGCCTGGAGGCGCCAGCTACAGTTGCTCAGAGGCTGCCATATCTGCTTGAGATGCTTTGGCTTGAGGCTCAAGCCCTGACCCAGGTGCTGTGGCTTCCCTCCGTCCCCCCTCCTGGGAGCTTTACAAATTCATACCATTTGGAGCAGGAGGTGCTGGCAAGACTGGTGATTCCATTGTGCATGAGATACCCCCACCCAAAGCTCTACCAATCAGTCAGCCCAGCCCCCAGCACGGATGGCATGGGCCCAGGCAGGAGGCAGCTGCAGTAGAGGAACTTGGAGGCTTTCTGCCCAGCCAGAGCTAGAGGCGACCCTCTGAGCCCTTAACTCCCTCCTGGACCCGGAGCTGTCCCCTCTGTCCAACCCAAACAGGCTTCCCCATCACCCGCCCCATGATTGTTATTCATTCCTCAGGGTGGAGCTAAGCACTTCGCCCCATGATCTCTCCTCCCACACCTGCCCCATCCCAGGGAGGGACCTCCCCCCCCAGCAACTACCCCTGGTGCCAGTTCAGATGGGCAGAAAAAACCTTTTGAGTTTGCCATGAAGCGACAGGGCCGTCCTGTTCCCTGGGACTGCTCTGCTCTCACCCTCATGCTCCTGCAGGGGATTGCAGGAGGGCAGCAGGTCCCTGCTTTAGGGGGTATTACCAGGGGCCAGTCCAGCTTGTGGGGGCCTGGCCCATGAGCTGAGCCTTGTAGTCTCAGCCCCCCACCATGTGCAGCCCCCATTCTCAGCAGAACATGGCCTTTCTCTAAGAGCTGATATCAGGCCCTGAGCCGAGTGGACTTTTCCACCAAAGCAAAGCCTGGCAGGAGGGTGGGCAGGCCCCACAGCAGGTCTGGGACCTCCAGCTGCAAGGTTGCTGTTGCATTCAGCATCCTGTGATGCACCCAGCAGGACACTGTCACGCCTGGCCTGATGGCTGCAGGGGGCAGTGAAACCCTCCTGTGGGCTGGAAGAGCTGGATTTGCTTCCTCACCCCGTCTCACAACAATGAGAACAGGTTGGGCGTGAGAGGTTTAGACCCAGTAGAAGAAGCCGCCTTCTGCAGCACTCAGGCTGCAGGAGCAGAGCCCAGCAGTCCTGGCTCTACCAAGGGCCTGCTCCAGCGCATAAGCTGAGCAGTTCTGGGGCAGCAGGTCCTTGGGCTAGCATGACCCAGCCTACAGAGCAGCTGCTGTTGGCCGCAGCTGGAGGGGCTGGCCAGCCTCTCGGTCCAGGAAGGAAGCTTAGTTCAGAGATTCCAAGGTCAGGTGGGACCTTAGTGATCGTCTAATCCGAGCTCCTGTATAGCACAGGCCAGAGGCCTGCCCCCAAACCATTCCTGGAGCAGAGCTGTTAGAAAAACATCCAATCGGGATTTAAAAATGGTCCGTGGTGGAGAGTCCCCCAGGGCCCCGGGGAAGTTGTTCCTGTGGTTAATTACACACAAACAGACACCCCTCTGGTCCTTCTCTAACCAGACACATTCACAGGCCTGTGCTGTTCCCTGGGGTAGGCAGTCTCAGAACCCTGCCCCCTGCAGTACAGGAAGCTCCATCTCTGGATGCTGGGGAGGAGCCCTGGGCTGGATTCTTACACGGACACCATCCATGGCTCCACTGGCTTTAATGCCACCACTGCAGTGAATTAGCAGCCATTACATTCCAGGGAAACACACGGTGCAGGATTTCCTAACTAGAGCTGGGAGAGGGCAGGGCCAGGAGAGAAGGGGGCACTAGGGACCAAGGCACCAGATACTCACTCAAGCCCCATGGAGAAAGCTGGGGTATGGTGTGTACTGTGGCAAGTGGCACTGCACTGCTGGTGCTCTGGGGGGATGCAGCCGGTGAGCAGTGACATGCTCACTAGCTGGGGTTCAACAGAAACATGACCTTACTCCACAGAAAGCAGGGGTGGGCAGCGGGACCTAGAAGCCACATGAAGGGAAATGGGAAGTTCAGGGCAATATTGTAGCCAATATGTCCCATTCTCTGCTGAAATCCCAGCCCGTGTTAATGGGGTTCTGGGCCCCAGTGCATCAACCAAACCTCTCTTGTGAGCCTCCTGAGTGACTGGCCTCCTGCAGACACACACAGGCTGGCTTCCATCCCTGCTTACTCTTGGAATCACAGAGCGGTAGGAGAGCAAGGGAGCGAGGAGCAGGAATGGTGCCTGACCGAGGCTGGCAGATGGGCACTGGCATGGAAAGCAGGGCGTGGCTCAGTGCATTGACATCACATAGTCCTGATGGGTCTTTATCGTCCCCTTCGAGCATGGAGGCGGCTTTGCCATGGCCAGCGCAAGGAGGGAGCGGCCTTCCTGCAGTGATGCCAGCATCTGTGCTGGGGGTCACGGTCTCAGTTCTGCCCTTCCAGCTGCACCGACCGAGGAGCTGGGCTGGCTCCTCAGCCCTCTTCCAGCCTGTCGCCTCCATGCTCCAGCCCTCGCGCTCAGCTGCCGCAGCGACCCTGCCCTGCTCCGAATGGCCCCGCTGCAGTCCCTGGGCATCTCAGCATGGCAGGCATGACTGGGGCCTGGGGCAGGCTGCTCAGCTGAATGTGCACCAGGGGGTCTTGCTGGCATCACAGTCCAGCAGGATATTGAGGACAGTGCAGGGAGCTCCAGCCACACTCAGCGCCGTCCGGGACTCAATCTGATACCTCACGTTGTTCAGGCCCCCGTCCCGATCCACCTTGAACTGCTCCTGAGGAAGACAACACGGCATTCAGTTCCCACACAGCAGAAAGGACAGTGTGCAGAGCTAGCCGAGATGGGACCAGAGCAGGGGAGAGGGCAGAGCCAGCAGGGACAGGGCTAGAGCAACAGGCTGGGCTGGCTCAGACCCATGCAGCCGCCTGCAGGTCACAGAGAGACACCATTTCCCTGGGAGCCCCTTCTCCCCTCCCCTCCAGTGCAGAGGGCAGCAGAGCCCCTGCCCCGCCCCAAGGGAGCAGCTCACACCTGCTTCTGGGTAGCAATGCGCTTCTGGTCTCGCTTCCTCCAGGCTGGGTCGTGCAGGTGCTGGAAGGTCTTGTATCCAGTCTTTATTCCCGAGGGGCGGAAAAGCTGGGGGGAGAGCGGAGCGTGCATTAGTCACCGGAGCCCCTGCCCTAAGCCAGGTGCCCAGGCCCAAAGCTTCCTGCACCTCCTCCCCTGGGCTCAGCAGGACCTTTGGGAGGCTAGGCAGAGGGGCCAGCAGGGAGCTAGGCTGTCTTCTCCCAGGCGTTGGCAAAGATCCTGGTGGCCATGCCTGGGGAACGGTGTTTTCTCTGGCCAGGAGCCTGGACTGCATCCCTACCTGGAGGCCAGCTCCTTTGATCCGGCGATAGAACTCATCATCCTCTCGCCCCCAGCCCCAGAAGCGGTTGGACATCCCATTGCACTGAAATGAGAGGGTGTCACAGGGGTAGAAGCTTGTGATGTCCCCCTCCCTCAGCATCTGCCTGATTCACACACCCAGCGTAACCTCTGCAGCCAGGCAGATGGAGAGCAGCCCCATGGGGGAAGAGCCATGGCCAGACCCTGGGGCACAAGGGCAGACCCCAGGGAACTACAGCCAGACCCCAACCAGCTCAGCCCATGAGCCCCCATTCCTGATGCACCCTGTAGCTCCCTCCCCATCGTGTCGCCCCTTTCACATTTCCAGGGTGGAGAAAAGTGACTCACGAACAAGGAATCCTCCCCCAAACAGACGAGGACCTCACCCCACTCTGTGCCGGGACTTACCATCTCGTAGTGCTGCTTGGTGAGCAGGAGGATGCCGCCCACATAGGTTTTGTAGTGGTACAGCGGGTGCAGCTCTGGGGATGCCACATGGAAGGGCCCTGCCTCCGGGAAGCTGTAGTCCAGCTCCTCGTTGTGGGGCAGGAGGTCAACGTCGTGCATGGCAATGTAATCGGTGTCATTGCTGCTCTCCAGGAAGCCGACGTTGATCAGAGATGCTCTGTTAAACCTGCTCAAGACACCAGGAAAATCTTGTCCCAGCACCAGGAGCATCAGGCTTCTTGTAGACGCATCAGCAGCAGGAGGCTCAGTCGCGTCCTCCAGACAGGCTTAGTCACCGTTACATCATTACCCAGCCCACCCTATGCACCAGCAGTCTCTCCTGGCTTCACAGCTGGGATCTCAGGCCCCAGGTGCTGCAACTCAACAATGAAACCACACCCATGCAGGGGGAACAGTGGCACCCAGCCACTGTGGCTAGTAAGGGGCTAAAGCAACTAACATTGACAGTGCCTGTTCTAAGGGAAGCCCTTTGCGAAAGTGGGCTGGAGGCTGGACAGATGTTCGGCAAGGAGATGACATGTAAGAGTCAAAGCATTGGTGTGGCTGGCATGTTGGGAGGGCCACCTGGAGACCAGGCAAGGCCAACATGGTGTGGCCAGCAGGGAGGGGCTAAACACTGGTACCACCATCCAAGTAAAGGGGCTCTTGGAAGAGGTGACCCAGATGGGTGGGCATACGGGGGAGCATTAAGGCTGTTCTGAGGACACTAGCAAATATTGTGTCTTGCAGCTTTCCCCTGGCTCTCAGAGCTCTAGCCTCACAGCGTTCATAGTCGGGAAGGAAGTCTAGTGGCCTAGTTAAATTTTCCTCTCCTGCTCAGGTCCGGCCCTGGGAAAGGAGGATGGAGAAGGAAAATAGCCCTTTATCTTTCTACAGACTCTTCCACAGAGACTCTCATAGCCCCATACCGTCTACAAAACTGGGCCCAACACGACACCTCCAGGCGCTGCTCACACCCCAGCTCTCCCCAGTCCCCACATGCTCAGCCCAGCAAAGAGAAAAGAAATGGACCTCACTAAGCCCTGAAGGTCAAACTCCCCCATCCCAGGAGAGGGGAAGAGTGTGATCCCCATTTTATAGTTGAGAAAACTGGGACATGGGTGCAAAGCGAGTTACTCGGGGTCACAGAGCAAGTCTAGAACTCTCCTTGGCACAACGAATGCCCTGGGGAAGGGGCTGCTCCAAGCCTGGTACCTTGGGCCCCCAAAGTGCCCTGGCAGCACAGGGATAGCACCTGGGGCAAAGCTTAGCTCTGTGGGGGGCAAAGGACCATACCTGTAATGATCCACCTGGTTGAGCACGAAGATGTGGTGGCGGATCCTCTTCCTGCTGAGGAAGCGATGCATGTGGGGCACGAAAGCCAACAGCTCCTCGAAGCGTTCCCGGAATGGGATCAGCAGCGCCAGGCGGTGGGGGCCCCACGACGGGTCCTCAGCCCCTGAGGCCCGGGACTCCGGGGGGCAGGGCTTCAGGGGGTTGGGGGCCGCTGCCCCGCGGCCCTGACGGGCCACATCACCTGAGCAGCTGAGCTGCAGCCACAGCAGCGAGGCAAAGCCCAGAAGCAGCGCCGCGAAGAAGAGCTGGAAGACGGAGCATTTCCGTGGCAGGAGGGCTAGCAGCCGGCGGGACCTGGGGGGGGGGAGAGTCAGGGCCCGGGCCCAGAGTGTGCTGCCCCCTACCGCTCCCGGCCCCCCGCCGCTCCCCACACAGCCGCCTCCCTGCCCCCCAGAGCCAGCCTTGTCCTGCTCCTCCGCCCAAAGACCCCGTCCGCTCCCCCAACCCCCCCATAGACCCCTCCCTGCCCCGATCCCCCCCACACACCCCATCCTGTCCCCCAGAGCCCATCCCGCTCCCCCAACCCCCCCCCAGACCCTTCCCTGCCCCGATCCCCCCCCACCCCACCCTGTCCCCCAGAGCTCATCCCGCTCCCCCAATCCCCCCATAGACCCCTCCCTGCCCGGCTCCCCATCCCACCCTGTCCCCCAGAGCTCATCCCGCTCCCCCAATCCCCCCCTAGACCCCCCCCCGCCCCGCCCCCCCCCCCCCGCCCCCCCCCCCCCCCCCCCCCCCGCTCCCCCCAGCCCCCCCCCCCCCCCCCCCCCCCCCTCCCCCTCCCCGCCCCCCCCCCCCCCCCCCCCCCCCAGACCCCTCCCTGCCCCGCTCCCCCCGGACATACACCGCTGGCTTCCTCCGGGACGGGAACATGCTCCCAGGCGGCGCCGGGGGCGGCTCCTGGCTCCGTCCCCCCGGGCCCGGGCCCGCCCGGACACGCTGGCTCAGACACCAGGTCCGGCGCCGAGCGGGGTCCCCCGGAAACACGGCCCGGTCCCGCCGTTCCGCCTACATGAGGGTTCCGGGTCGAGCGGCTCCGGCGAGCCAGTCCGGGAGGGCACCAGCCGCTCCCCCCATCCTCGGCCCAGCAGCCGGGGGAGGTGCGGCGGCTTAAAGCCACGTAAGCGGTCCCGGGCCGAGCATTCCCCAAACAGCATCGGTCGTGCCCAGGCAGCCCCCAGGGCTCTCAGGCGGGAGGGGCACATGTAGTTACAAGCAGGGGCGGCTCCTCTATGGTTTTTGCTGCCCCAGGCACAGCAGGCAGGCGGCTTTCGGCGGCCACGCCATTGGAGTACCCGCCGCCGAATAGCCGCGGGACCGACCGACCTCCCACAGGCGTGCCGCCAAAAGCCGCCTGCCTGCCGCCCTCACAGCAACTGGCACGTGTTTGCGGCACTGGTGCCTGGAGCCGCCCCGCTTACAAGGATGCGAGAGGGCTGCCCGCCGTACCCGAGTCACTGCCACCTCACCCTCCAGGGCACGGGGCACCAGCCGCCACCACATGCACAGGGTAGCTTGCCAGGCCCATGGGGGAAAAGACTTCCCTCTCCCGCAAAGGTTTTCATGAGAGCTGCAGTCCCTTTTCCACTGAGCAGGCTCAGAAAGCAAGAATCTGGGGACACACACAAGCCCATCCTCAGAGCACTCTTTATTAGGAATCCACCATACAGGACAAAGTATCCAAAAGTTAGTAACCAAGTGACCCAACACCCCCTTTGCCTCCCCCCTGTACAGGGAAAGGATGCATCAACCAATCTACTTCATTACTGCACATGCACCACACTGGGGCCAGGGATGCCCTGCAGCCCCGTGGAAGGGGAAAGCTGAGTGTGACCCCTCACCATGCCCCTCTGAGCAGCAGAGAATGGTGCTAAGTGGCACACTATTCTACCACCTAGGAAAGGAATGGCTGCTGAAGTGGGGAGATGGGACAGCTCTGCCTTGTGCCCAGATCCCTGTTAACACAATAGGAAAACAAATGCTACACTAAAATATGCAGCCATCCATGCATAGAAACTTGTGGGGTTCTAATCCCATAGTACTCCTATGCCACAGTGATCAGCACCTTGAAAATACCCATGGCAGATACACAACCCTGTTGCCTCAGCCCCAAGGCAGCTAGTTCCAACCCCTGTGCAGTCCTTTCACATTATGCATTTTACACAGATTAATACACACTCAATGCTGGGACAGACCAGGAGCCTCAGAGTGGTGTGGTAGTGCAGAGCCCCCTGCGCCATCACAATCAGGTCTGTCCTCTCTGGGGTGATCCAATGGCAGCACAGAGCAACCAGTTCAGGACATAGTCATGCAGATTTCAGCACCTGGCTGAAGGTTCTGTGTACAAGGGAGCTGTTTGCTCAAGCTTCCTCCTCCCTTTATACCAGCTTCTTGGCATGAAGAAAATACTCGTGGTTCTAGTTGAAGGGATGAGGATTCCAGCCTTCTTGGAAAGGGGAGCACAGCTCATTGTAGGGGGTGAGCCTTGGGAGAGGAGGAAATCCACAGGCACAGACAGACTCCACCCACACTGCCAGAGAGTTCAAACACAACTCAGAGAAAGGAAGGCCCAGACTTCCTGGGGAAGGTCAGTGTACCTCAGAGGAATCCATGCAGGATAACACTCTACCCCTTATTCCCAGGGAAGATGGTCCAGTGGTTAGGGTGCTAGTCTGAGACTTGGATTCAAGTTCCTGCTCTGCCACAGACTTTGTGCAGAGCCTAAGCCAAGTCACTTAGTCTCTGGGGCTCAGTTCCCATCTGTAACATGACAAGAATAGCCCTGCCTGCCTTCCAGGGGTGCTGAGGATAAATGTATCAAAGACTGTGAGGCACTCCGATAGTACACTGATGGGGCCATGTAAACACCACAGATTGAATGTGAGTGACTGAAACGCCATAACAAACCAATGCAAGGAAATCCCACCCAGACTGGGAGGGAGGGAAGTGGTGGAGGCAGGTGACACTTAGCCCAGGCAGCTGGAGGGTTGGGGGAGGGTGGGCGTGACCAGTCCAGGCTGCCTCTGTTAAGAGAGGGCTGTTTGCTCATGCTGTGTGCCCTCTTCATACCAGTTTCTTGGCTTCGAAGAAACTCTTGAGGTGCCTCATCTGCCATGCGCCAATGGCAACAAGAATGAGGGTCTGGACAATGGACCACCAGAGAACCCGCTGGTTGGTGCTCTCACTGGTCTGGCGGAACCGCTCCTCTCGCCACTGCAGCAAGGAAACAACAGGTCAGAGAAGCAAATACAGACTGATCCTCCCAGGCCCCAGAGACCAGTGGCTTCCCATGGCCCTCAGAACTCTCTAATAGTCACTGTCCAGCGGGGTAGGTCCCCCTCCCAGGAACCTCCTTCCCAAACCATGAACACAGCCTCTGCTGCATCTCCAGTGCAGAGTGCGGGGCTGGCCAGGCTGCTTCAGGTTCCTCACCCGCTGGTAGTTCTGCTCCTTCTGGATTTGCTCCACCTGCTCAATGAGCTGCCGCACCCGGAGCTGCAGCTCACTCAGCTTGTCCTTGGCAGCAATCTCAGCATAGTCATTGGCATGTTCCCCCACCTGCATATCCAGATGTACCCTCTGCAGCAAGACAAGAGAACAAAATCAGGTGTTCTGCCCCAGCACAATGCTACATGGACTGGGCCATCCCTCCCCTCTCTGTCCCGCACAGGCCCCCCTTACCAGCATACCCCCTGCAAAGAGGGAGAATTTGGTGGAGTTAGAATGCAGGCAGATCTGATGCTCTCCAGGAGTGTGCGAGGTGAAGGTGAATCTGCCCTCAGAGCCATACTGCCTCGACAAGATGACCTGGAAGAGAAGGACAGGGCAGTAATGGCAAGCTCCAGAGCAGAGCCAATCCAGAATTTGAATACAGCACATCCATAGATCTGACAGCAGGGTGCATCAAGCTTTCTGGCAGAACACTTGGTACTATAGCTAAAGGGTCTGTCTGCCCAAAGCAAATTGTTCAGTGTTGAGATCTAGGTAGCAAGGCAGATTTACAGGGGCTAGAGACCCTCTTCAAATCCCCTGTGCGATCTGCCCAGGTGACAGTTAAAGCATCACATCGGGCCAAGAACATAGGGCCAGATCAGCATTTCAGTTAGTTGCGCTCCTGAGATTCCATTCTGCTGAACCTTAGAATCTGTTCATTAGCAATTTCAAAACAAGCGGGGCTCCAACCAAATGCACTGGGGAGGAGGGGATGGGAACTGCCAGAGAAGGAAGGTTGGGCCTAGATGGAGCTCTAAGTTCAGGACCAGACCATCAATAAGTCTAGGGTCTTAGATCATGGAGTTTAACTAGACTGGGCAGGGATGGTGTCCCTAGCCTCTGTTTGCCAGAAGCTGGAATGGGCGACAGGGGATGGATCACTTGCTTCCCTGTTCTGCTCATTCCCTCTGGGACACCTGGCATTGGCCACTGTCGGAAGACAGGATACTGGGCTAGATGGACCTTTGGTCTGACCCAGTACGGCCGTTCTTATGACTGGAAGTGAGTGGGCACCATGTACCACAGGGGTCAGCCGCTGCACTGATTAAAGTAGCTGACTCTGCAGAGAAGCAGCTAAAAAAAGACATTCTAATTTCATAGTTCAAACTGGAATTTATAGAACTAGATTCAACATGTTGCTAAGAACCTCTCAGAACCAGGCAGCAATAGAAAAATCAGGCAGATCCACCTAAACCCAGAGCTTGCCCACATGCCACAAAGACAGCCTGTTCCACGGCAGAACCACCAGTATCTATGGTGATTTCATACCAGGGAAATCTGGTGTCTCACGAGTCAACATGCTACATGGACAAAGCCTTAATGGTCTGTGTGTGGCACCTGCCTAGGGAGGTTGTGGAATCTCCATCATTGGAGCAGGTTAGACAAACACCTGTCGAGGATGGTCTAGATAATACTTAGTCCTGCCAGGAGTGCAGGGGACTGGACTAGAGACCTCTCAAGGTCCGTTCCAGTCCTATGATTCTATGAAACAGAGCAAAGTTAGAGCCTGGTAAGACAACTCAGTGGAACTGCAAGCAGATGCTGAAGGGGTGCCTGTCACCATGGGAACTGGCTCTGGGCTGCTCAGTCCCATTACCCTGCTACTGTAGCTTTCGGGCCCCAATGGGATGGGTATGAGGGCAGATTCAGGTTGGGGAACCAGAGCACCTGTGCTGACCCGGGGCTGAAAGATAGGCCAGTATCTTCCCCTCCCAACCCAGGTACCTTATCATCAGGGTCCTTCACCTCCACGAACATGCCAAGCCCAGGTGTGGCAGGCATGTAATCCTCCCGCTGCTTATCGTATAGCTGGGTACGGTAATTCCCTGCAGGGGAGGGCAACACTATGAGAACCACCCTGGTCATCAAACACATAACAGCCCCCAGCACCATGCCCATCTACCCCCCCGCCCCCCCAAGCCACAGACTTTCCTCCTATTCCCCACTACAGGGTCCTCAGTAGTCACCCCCCAGCACCTATCCCCCCGCCCGTGTGCCCCCCTCCCAGCACCTATCCCCCTGCCGTTCTCCCCGCCCCCGGCTGCCCATCCCCCTCCCGCCTCCCCGCAGCACCTACCCCCCCGCCCGTGCGCCCCCCTCCCAGCACCTATCCCCCTGCCGCTATTGTGGATAGTTCTCTAAAGATGTCCACGCAGTGTGCAGAGGCGGTCAAAAAAGCAAACAGGATGTTAGGAATCATTAAAAGGGGGATAGAGAATAAGACAGAGAATATATTATTGCCCTTATATAAATCCATGGTACGCCCACATCTCGAATACTGTGTACAGATGTGGTCTCCTCACCTCAAAAAGGATATTCTAGCACTAGAAAAGGTTCAGAAAAGGGCAACTAAAATGATTAGGGGTTTAGAGAGGGTCCCATACGAGGAGAGATTAGAGAGGCTGGGACTCTTCGGCTTGGAAAAGAGAAGACTAAGGGGGGACATGATAGAGGTATATAAAATCATGAGTGATGTTGAGAAAGTGGATAAGGAAAAGTTATTTACTTATTCCCATAATACAAGAACTAGGGGTCACCAAATGAAATTAATAGGCAGCAGGTTTAAAACAAATAAAAGGAAGTTCTTCTTCACGCAGCGCACAGTCAACTTGTGGAACTCCTTACCTGAGGAGGTTGTGAAGGCTAGGACTATAACAATGTTTAAAAGGGGACTGGATAAATTCATGGTGGCTAAGTCCATAAATGGCTATTAGCCAGGATGGGTAAGAATGGTGTCCCTAGCCTCTGTTCGTCAGAGGATGGAGATGGATGGCAGGAGAGAGATCACTTGATCATTGCCTGTTAGGTTCACTCCCTCTGGGGCACCTGG
>QXTE01000266.1:583189-639294 GCA_003942145.1 Platysternon megacephalum
CCCCCCCGCCCGTGCGCCCCCCTCCGTCTGCCCATCCCCCCGCCCGTGCGCCCCCCGCACCTATCACCATGGTCTCGTCCGGGATCTCCTCAATGAAGCAGCGGCGCTCGGTCTCGCCCAGGTGGAAGTAGAGGCCGAAGCTGCGGGACACGGCGCCGACGAGCAGCAGCAGGACCAGGCCCAGCAGTCCGCCGCGAGGCGCCATCTTGCCCGCCGAACGCCACGTAAGGCTGCGCGCAGCCGCAGGGGACAGGACTACAACTCCCGGCAGCACCTGCGCACTCAGCGCCGCGTGCCACCAAACGCCACGTAAGGCCGCGCGCAGCTCCCGGGACGGGACTACAACTCCCGGCAGCCCCGCTCCCAGAGGCAGACGGGCGGTGCGAGCCCTTTAACACTCCCCGCACGGCCCCCAGCCAGGCCCGGCTGGCAACCGACCTTCATCCCCCCGCCCGGGTCTGTCTGGGGGGTGGCCCGGGCCAGCACGCAGGAGCCACACACCCTCCCGCCGCCTGCTCACCGCTTCCTGCGTGTGTGACGCGAGCTACCCGGGGGAGCTACGGCAGAAACAAGATACGAAAATACTCCTGTTATTTCTCCAAAAACAGCTTTTTAGAAACCAAAGTTTTGTACAATCCCCCATAGAAAAGATCACATTTGGGGCCGGGCCCAGGCCAGCTCCTCCACTAGTAAAAACGCTTGTTCCTCTCCTGCCGTCTCTGGAAGACCACAGCCCCCACCACAGCGCACACAATGATGCCCAGCAGGGCGCAGAGCAGCAGCAGGAACACCTTCCAGCCAGTCAGGGGCCCACTTCGGAAATTCCCTGTCGGGTCATCCACGTTGTCTGGGGGCAGGAAAGGAGGAGGCTTAGAGCAGAGAGATTTACACACACCCGTCTCCTATTCCACCTTGAGCTTGGGATCTCCCATGGTTAACAAATGGGCTAATGCTGACCTGCCAAATCCCCCTCCCAAGAGAGTGGCTTTTGGACAAGTCAGTGTCACACATCTATGGTTATTGTGTTAAGAGCAGGCAGGGAGATTCCATTGCTCAGGCTGGGGTAGCAAAATCCCCATACACCCCCAGGCTGCATGTGAGAAATGCCCTCCCACCAGAGATGCTATGCAGTGTTGGATCTCAAGCAGCATGTGGCTGAGGGCCCAGCATTGGTCTATCTAGGTCCTTGCCAGGCCACCACCCTTCTGGGAGCTGAGCACTCAGCAGGCCTGAAGAGATGACACAGGAACCCTCTATCATGGGTCCCCAGAGCCCAGAAGATTCACCTTTTGGTGACTTAAGGAGGCTGACGCTGGGCTCAATCTTTGTCCAGTCGATGTTCTCTTCCTCTGGTGGATGCTCTACCATCAGCTGAAATAGCTTCATTGAGATGATGTCATGATTGTCTAGGAAACAAGAATCAATTATTAGATGATAGCACAGCCCTTTCCAAGCTGCATGCCCTCAAAGGAACATGAAAAGATTCCTCTTGTGCTCTTCCATGCCCTGGTCTCCCTCAGGCCCACGCTCCCTGACTCAGAAACCTGGCTTCCATGTGGGAGGCTTTCCCCAGCTGCCTAGCCAAAGAGCCTGCTCTCTTTCCCAGGCTGCCTGTCTCCTCTCCTGCATGGTTAAGAATTCCAAGTGCTCAGCCCACTGCAAGGCAGCACTGGAACGCCACTCCACCCACAGCACCATGCCCCAGCCCCCAGAGTTGGCTTGGGTTGAGAACATATTCCAGTTCAAAAGGAGCTCTCACCAGACAGGTCCCCTGTGCCAGCAGAAGCCCCAAAGAAGTAGCCAGTGGGCAGTCGGACTCCTGCAATGTCAATGCAGTTCTTCCACTCATTCTTGTCCTCCACATCAGTCATCACCTGCCAGGAAAAGGCAATGTCACTTCAGGGCGCAGAATCAAGGGCATCAGAGCCTTCTCAAAAGTGGGGGTGCCAGGGACCCCCACCCCCAGCCAAGCTGGAAGCAGGAGTGGGCCCAGGAGCCCACCCCACCCAAGGCCAAAAGCAGCCCCCTGCCCGTGTCCAGGCTCCATGTCCGGCCCAGGGCAGGCAGAGATGGAGGGTCTGTATTGGCTCCCCACAGCTGCCCATGTGGCTCTCCCCGACCCAGCTCTGGCTGGGGCCTTGGAGCTGCAGCCCAGCCACGATAAGAGCAGCACAGGCAGTTGTGGAAAGCCACAGCCCGGACCCTCCACTTGCCTGTGGTGTGAGGTGTCCACCGACAGCAGCCCCCGGCCCGTGTCCCCGTCCCCCCGGGCAGGCGGATGGTCCATGCTGCGGCTCCCACCTTGGCCGGGCTGTGGCTCCGAGGCCTGCCCCGCCCTGCACAGCCAGGTCAGGGAGAGCCACACGAGCAGCTGTGGGGAGCCGGCACAGAGTCTTGGACAATCTACCTCCACCGGGCCGGGAGCCCAGGACACAGGCCAGGGGTTGCTGTCAGCTCCCCCCTACCCATGCAAGCAGGTGGAGGGTCCACGTGCACGGCTCCCACAACTGCCCAGGCTCCCCTCCCCAGGGGGACTCCACGCCAGCCTGGCGGCGGGGGGAGCCTCAGGGGGAAGAGGAGGGGGTCTGCCCCAGCAAAAGTCCACTTTGAAAAAGTGGAAGGACCCTGGCCCCCTCTGTTCTGGCGCCGAGTTCTGCCCAGCCCACCATCACTCTCTTTAGAGCCACAGTGGCAAGAGGGCAGGTTGGCTGATCCAGGTGTTGGGAGGACAGCTCTTTCTCAGCACATCACCCCTTGGCTTTGGCAGTGCTGCCATTCCCACCACTGTCCTGCCCAGCACAGCACAGAGAGCCTGCAACGGGCATGAAGCTCAGCGCCATCTCCCAAATCCATCTCACCGTCAGCCGGCCCCTGGAGTAACGAACTGCCAGGAAAGTGTCATGGTTCTGATTTCGAAGATCAGCTGTGCAGCCCGCTAGCTCTGTCCAGCGCCCATCCTTACTGTGATCATAGGCCAGGGAGCCGTTGTTCACCATGGCAGAAATGTACGGGAACACACGCTGGAGGGGCAGAGAAAGAGAACATTACTCCGAGCCTTCTACAGGCTGGGAGAGATCTGCATTCTGCATGAGGGACAGTAAAGTCTATGAGTCTATATGTCCCACAAGCCTGAGCCTCCACCTGACAGGACCCATGTGCATCTAGGCACCTTACTGGGGCACAGACCTACCATCCCCTGTGGCACTGAAGCCATGGTTTTGCCTAAAGGGACACAATGAAGAAGAGCAGCAAATAAGTCAAAGGTTCTTTTCTAGGTTCTCAGGATGTGTTTTGTTGAGGGAAACGCATCTCAGTTGGAGCACACAAAACTATCAGATGAGCACGGAATTAGGAAGGCTCCAAGCAAGGGCCAGTCACGCAGTTCTCTCTGCCTGCCCATCCTGGGCACAGACAATGACCAGCTCCATCAGGTTTGTAGTGAGAAATAAACCTCCCTGCTAGCATTTTCTTCCTCCCCGTCATGCTTCTGACCCCTTCGATACAGGATGGGCCGGCTCAGATCGCGATTATTTTTATTATTTGTATTCCAGTAGCACCTAGGAGACCAGGATCATGTTGTGCTAGGCACTGCACAAGCACAGTCCCAAAGAGTTTACAATTGAAGTATAAAACGAGACACCAGACGGACACAGACAGATGTGAAGGTACAACCAAACAATAAGAAAATACTGGTTGGCATGA
This sequence comes from Platysternon megacephalum, assembly GCA_003942145.1. Classification (NCBI taxonomy): domain Eukaryota; kingdom Metazoa; phylum Chordata; order Testudines; family Platysternidae; genus Platysternon; species Platysternon megacephalum. The sequence continues at coordinate 586,892 of QXTE01000266.1, forward strand.
AAGGCAGCGGTCTCTGCACACCAGTGGCTTAACCATTGTCAATCTTTTTTTGCAGGCATCACAGCAAAGGAGAGCCTTCGGGAGAATGCTGAAGGAGCTTTGCAGATGCTCAGGGAGAGCTCCTCCTAAGTATGACGGGCAGCATGGGAGAAATCACAAAGGTGTTCATTTGAAAATGTAGACAAACGAGCAGTGGAAGCTGGCATCATGAAATCAATCAGCTGCGAGCATCCAAAGATCAATAGTGAGTGAGAGATGACAGGTAGTGGGGAGAGGCCACGAAGGGCCTTGAAAGTGAAGACAAGCAGCTTGTGTTTGATGAGACAGAGAAGACGGAGCCAGTGGATCTTGTTAGATGAAAGTTACCATGGCACCCAGAAGATGTAACGAGACTTGCACACACATGGGAGAAAGGAGGAGAAACAACAACAAAGATACACCCCCTGGTGAGCACATTTTGGATGGATTTCTGCCAAACTGAGCTGTGGGCTTAAGAGTTAGTACAGGAATGATTAGACTGAAGTTTTCCTTTTCCTACTCTTCTCCATTTCCATCGTGTGTTTGCAACCAAGGGCAGGACTAATCTGGCAGGATTAACCTATGATCTAGCAACGGACATTTACTAAATCATCGTCGTAAGGGCTGAAAGCTCCCTGAGAGACCTGGACAAAGTGAGAGAACTCTCAGGGCAGATTTTAAGTTTTTCCTTTGTATATTTAGTAAGTGGAGCGAGAGTCATGTTTCTTCCTTGCATCTCTCCCCTAGGTCAGCAGGAATCAGAGACCCTGAAAATAGGTTCTTTCTAGCTAGGAAAACAGGCCTGTGCTAGTGACTCAACATGTCCTAACCCTCCCCTTTTTCCTACTACATACATCTCTTCCTCTCCCTTCCACTGCCCCCCAGTACAGTCAGGCTAGCCCCAGCCCCTCGCCCACACAACAAGTGATATGCCAAGACCACATAGCAAGAAAAGACAGCTCCTTGGTGCCAGTCACAATGAGCCCTGTCCATGCTGCCAGGAGCCTGAGGCCTCCCCAGGCTTCCTGTCACCACTTACCTCTGTTGCTTCATCATTGGGGTATGTGTCCAGGAAAATGGACAAGCCATGGAAGTTATCCTTGCTGCCAAAGACAGGGCCTAGAAAAGCAAAGCAGCACAGGGTTAATAGTGCTCTGACAAAGGGGCTACACAGAACTTCAAATCACACCTCCCCCCCCCCCGCACGACACGCAAGGCAGATTCACTTTTCCAACTCAACATGAGATGGAGGAGAAAGGGCACTAAGGACCCTCCAACTCTGCATTGCAGTGACCAGTCTCTGGTGAATGTCTCATCCCATTGTTAGCCAACGTGTGTGTTTGTGACGAAGTGGGTTTTTTTTTTTTAAATTTCGTGGTTTTCCAATGGTTTGCATGCAGAGGGAGTGGGACTCAGTGTCCCTGGGTGTTACTGGTTTAATGAGGTGAGGGGAGAGGGAGTTTGTTGTTACAGAGGACCAGAGAGGGAACTTGGGACCCCAGCCGATGGCCTGGAGGGATACCAGAGGGACTGGTGACCTGACGACCCGGAAACCCAGCTCAGGAGTCACAGCCGGTTCTGGCCAGTGGGAGGACAATGGACTGCGAAGAGAGGACCCCATGACCTAACCAGCCAATTCCAGCCCTCGCCAGAGGAGGGCGGAGAGGAGGCCCAGGCGACCCTGTTTCCCTGGAGAGAAGACAATGGACAGAGGCGGGGCCTGGGGTATCAGATGCCCAGCCGGGAAGCAGGGGGGCTCAGGGCTGGAGAGAGGGAGCAGGCAGAGCCCACCTGGATGCAGGAAAGATGGGGAATGTGCTGTGCTGAGGGAGGCCAGGCCTGAGGGTCAGAGAGTTTTCTGTGCTGTGTTCAACGCTCAATAAACCCTCCTGTTTTACGCTGGCTGAGAGTCGCTCTGGGCTAGATAACAGGGCGGGGGGGCATCATCCCCTTCGGGGGGTGGAGGCCCTGGGGGTCCAGAGCAAGTGGACTCCCCGAGGGGGCCCACGGCAGAGACAGACGTGCTAAGGCTCAGAGAGGTGCAGCTCCAGGAGGTGGAGGGGCCAACCCCGAGAGAGAGTGGACCCCCGGGAAAAGGGCTGTCTCACTGAAAGGGGCACCCCCCACGGACCGCACAGGGCCACGATCTGTGAGTCCGTGACAACGTTATACATATTTCTGTCGCCACCTCATTATGTATGACGTGCATGGTATGAATATTGTATGTATAAGTGTTGGCTATTTATGCTAACTGACTTGTATTGTTATTTTTTCCCCACAATGCTGTTCACCCTTGTTCACTGGTATATCGCACAATACCTTTGAACAGGACAACTCAACACTTGGCCTAAGTGGATAGGAACACTGTCAAAGGCAAAATCCATTAATATTTTGCCCTGGTACAAGCTGGGCAGCTAACTTCATGGATCAATAGCTGGAATGTTAATATCCAAAACAAAGATAAAATAAAGGTATGGAACAAGTTCAGGAACTGGTACAAATTGGTGGGTTGGATCTTAGGTGTCGTATAAAATGCTTTGTAACTTGTCAGCAGCTGTTCTATATGTAGAAATGGTTTTGGGGGTATATCCCTGAAGCACACATTCTGTGTAAGGTGAACATGCTGCAAGACAAGAACTGCTTCCCAAAAGGAGGGAAATGTTTACTTTTCGTACTGTAATGCTTTGTCTTTAGACAGTAAATTTGGTTAAGTTTGTTATTTGGGCTCTTGAACATTTTTAAGAATGATCAGCAAGTATAGTCAAACATTTGGCTACGCTTTTAATGAACAGACTAAGGCTGCTATCAAATCAGCCAGTGGGGTTTTATGAAATGCTTCCCCACAGAAAAATCACACGCCTTTCAAGCCGCTTCTACCCAAGCAACATGAATAAATAGTCTTTAATTCATTGTTACAAGTAACTTCTACAGAGGAAAGCGCTAATGGAGAGCTTAGGTACTAGAGACTAGTGAGACACTGATACCAAGAAGCTGTGAGACTCATGTGTTACACGACAGGGACAAACCAGCCCAGCTTCTGTCAGGGCAAGTCATGAAGTGAGGCACACTCGGCTCAGAACCCTAGCCCGCCATAGACAGCAAATGGAGGCGAATCTCGACACACACTTTGGAGTTAGTTTCCCAGACCTGAAGAAGGGCTGTGTGTAGCCTGAAAGCTTGTCTCTCCCACCAACAGAAGTTGGTCCAATACAAGATATTGCCTCACTCACCTTGTCTCTCTGACTTTGGATAGAGACACTCAGCAGAGTGGACTGGCAACCCACACTCCTGCTCCCTAGAAGCAGACTCGAAAGGGGGCACCCCAGTGCTATGGGGCACACTAGTTACATTTCCCTCTCCTGAGCTGCTGCCAGCAGTTACTGAAAGGATGAAGTGTAGAAGCCATGATGACAGGAACTTTGCCCCACCTTGCCCCAACAGTGGGAGGGAGATCTCTCCTTCTATGAGTGCATGCACCATCCCCTACTATGTACCTGGCATGAGGCGCTCCCGGGTGTACCACAGGGCAAAGCCATCCCCGTGCAGGTTCTTCTTGCCTGCTCCATGGATCTTGAAGTGGACATGGAGCTCCCAGTCCTTGAGGAAACAGGGCTGAGAGAGAGGGAGTCACACTCAGTACCATGGACAGCATTCCATGGACACCTCCCCCACCCATGGGGACTCCCACAGACAGAACTTCTTAGCCACTGCACCCTCTCTCTCTCCTCTCAGGGACAACAGCTACAGCCCCCACAGAAGCCGCAGCATCCACCCTCAGTCAGGGCTTCAGAGCCAGGGCTTGGAACTCCGGCTCCCGAGCAAACCAACTGGAACCCCCCCACCACAAGGCTGCACTCACCACACGGTTCCAGATGGAGCCCTCTTTGCTGCGCTCGTCAGGAGTCAGGCGGACATACTGGCTGGTGAGCATTGTGCTCCCCTGGAAGTCCCAGAGGGGCATTGAACTGGAACCAACCCCTAGAGCAGAGAGAACGGGTAGGGCGGAGGTCACACGCTAGGCGGAGCGGGAAGGGCTGCAGGGGTTCTGGGAGCAGCAGAGAAGGACCAGGCTGGGGGCAGGCTGAGCTGGACAATGCCAGACACAGGCCTGTGGGGACCCATTGGGAAGGTGGGGCCGGCGAGTCTCCTAATGTCTCTGCCCTGCTCCCGGAGGGGGAGAAGCGGCCCGTCTCGGAGGGGTGTCCCCGGGCCCGGCACGTCTCGGAGGGGTGGCCCCGGCCCCGCTCCCCCCCGGGCCCGGCCCCGGCCCTCACCCTGGTAGGGTTTGGTCAGCGAGTGCTCCCGCTTCAGGTGCTCGTTGTTCCCGTCGGTGAGCTCGGCGGCCCCGCGCCGCAGCCCGGACGCCAGCAGCAGCAGCGCCCCGGACAAGAGGCCACGCACGGGGCAGCCCCGGCCCCACCGCCCGCGGCGCGCGCAGCCGCCTCCTCCCGGACCCGCCGCCATCCTGCTCCCACTGCTTCCGGCCGGAACCGGAACTCACCAGCCACCCCGGAAACTCCTACCTAGGGCCGCGCCAGCCCTCCAATTAGAGCCCGGCCTGGCGGGGCTTCCGGAGGAGACCCCGCCCCCACCCAGCGCAGCTAGTGCGAGAGCTACACGTCATTCTCCGTATCCATGGCAGCCGAGAGGCGGGGCTAACGGGGCTCATACCGCTCCCAGCATGCACTTGGGATGGTGGGGCGTGAATACCTTCTCCCAGCATGCACTAGCCCGGAGGACTACGACTCCCAGCATGCACTTGGGCGAGGCCTGTCGGACCGCAGCATGCCGGGCCTTGTAGTTTGACCGCGTCTCTTTCGCGTCGGCTCCCGCGACCAGCCATTGACCTCGCGCCGCCCCCGCGGACCCTCAGGCGCGCGCGATCCCGCCCCCGGGAACCCCGAGCCGCGTGGGCGCGACCCCCGCCCTTCCCCCCGCGCACCAATAACTCAGCCAAAGCAGCCGCCGGAGCCCAGCCAGCTTTATTGGAGGCGCCGGACAGAGCCTGGCCCTGGGCGGCGGGGTCCCTGGGGCCGGCCCTGGCCCTGCTCAGATACCGGCTGTGGCTCCGCTCGGCCCCTGGGATGGGGCCAGGGACGTGCAAGGGGCAGGAGGAACCCGCTGGCCCCCCGTAGGCTTGGGGGGTTGTCCCGGTGTCTCTGGTGGGTCTGAGCTTCTCGCAGGGCCGGCCCCGTACCACACGGGCAGGGGCCCGCTGCATGGGGCCCGCTGCATGGGGCATGGGGCACTCGCTGCATGGGGCCCTCTGCATGGGGCACTCGCTGCATGGGGCCCTCTGCATGGGGCATGGGGCACTCGCTGCATGGGGCACTCGCTGCATGGGGCACTCTGTATGGGGCACTCGCTGCATGGGGCCCTCTGCATGGGGCATGGGGCACTCGCTGCATGGGGCATGGGGCACTCGCTGCATGGGGCACTCTGCATGGGGCACTCGCTGCATTGGGCACTCTGGGCACTCGCTGCATGGGGCACTCTGGGCACTCGCTGCATGGGGCACGCTGGGCACTCTGCATGGGGCACTCGCTGCATGGGGGGCACTCGCTGCATGGGGCACGCTGCATGCCAGCAACAGGCGTGGCTGCCCCTGTGGAGTGAAGCAACAACCTCCAGAGCCCAACGTGCACATCTCTGCAACTTGAGCTAAAGAGTCGGGGGCTGGGGCATGTCTCAGACTGACAGTGGGGAACATGTAACACACTCGCCAGTGGATTCCATGTACAGTGCACATGGGTGTAGGCTGCAGGGTCAGCATGCCCATGCACAGCGGGAGTAGTGTCAATGTGCAGGCCCCGTGGGTACAGCATGTGACTGTTCAGTGTCAGGCTGCCGTTTGGGGCTCGATTTTCAAAAGCACAGCTCCTTGGGCTGCTCTGAAATTGCCAGTTTTGCAATAACTACTCTCAGGCAGCGTTAACGTGCGGCTCAGACGTTTAGGGGACTGGCTTGCAGTGGTGCTGCAGGGGTACGGATAAGGAATGTAGCCTGTGGGTTAAGCCACTGCAGTAGTGTGCCGTCTATGTGCTGACTCTGACTTCCTGACTGTCTGTGCCCATGGGATGATTCCGGCCGCCCCCCAGAAATGCATGGAGGATGACAGCTTGTTCTACAAAATGACCTCCTCTGCCCTGTGTGACTTTGCATGCACCGTATGTGCAAGGTTGCGCTGTGCATGCATGCGTAAAATTGCAGCCTTCCTAACAATTGCACAGCACGCCACTGAGAGCCTGGCTGGACTTTAGGTCTCAAACTTCATTGCACCGCAACCCCCTTCTGACAACAAAAATCACTACATGACCCCAAGAGGGGGGACTGGAGCTTCAGCCCACCCAAGCCCCACTGCCCTAGGTGGGGAGGCCAAAGCCAAAGGACATCAACCCTGTGCAGGGGGGCCTGTAACATGAGCCCTGCCGCCCAGGGATGAAGCTGAAGCCTGAGACCCATGGGCTTCAGCTTTGGCCCCAGGCGGTGGGGCTTGGGCTTTGGCCCCAGCAAGTCTAATGCCAGTCCTGGCGACCCCATGAAAACAGGGTCGCAACCCGCTTTGGGGTCCTGACCCACAATTTGAGAACTGCTGGTCTAGAGCAGTGGTTTTCAAACTTTTTTTCTGGAGACCCAGTTGAAGAAAATTGTTGATGCCCGCGACCCAACGGAGCTGGGGATGAGGGATTTTGGGTGTGGGAGGGGCTCAGGGCTGGGGCCAAGGGTTGGGGTGCAGGAGGGGGTCAGGGCTCTGGGCTGGGGATGCAGGCTCTGGGGTGGGGCTGGGGATGACGGGCTTGGGGTGCAGGAGGGGGTTCCGGGTTGGGGGGGGGCTCAGGGCTGGGCAGGGGATTGGGGCACAGGGTTGGGGCACAGACTTACCTCCATCGGCTTCCAGTCAGTGGCACAGTGGGGGTGCAGAGGCAGGCTTCTCGCCTGTCCTGGCTCCGCATACTGTGCTGTGCCTGAAGCGGCCAGCAGCAGGTCCGGCTCCTAGGCGGAGGCGCGCAAGCAGCTCTGCGTGGCTCTCGCGTGCAAGCACTGCCCACCCCAGCTCCCATTGGCCGGGAACTGGCCAATGGGAGTACAGAGCTGCTGCTCAGGGTGGGGGCAGCGCACGGAGCTCCGTGGCCCCCCTGCCTAGAAGCTGGACCTGCTGCTGGCCGCTTCTGGGGCGCAGTGCGGTGTCGGAACAGGTAGGCACTAGCCTGCCTTAGCTGGGCAGCACCGCCGACGGGACTTTTAACGTCACAGTTGGCAGTGCTGACCAGAGCAACCCAGTACTGGGTCGCAACCCGAACTTTGAAAAACGCTGGTCTAGAGGCTTGCCAGTGCCCTGGCTCCACTGGAGCCCTTGCTGCTGCCCTCCCTCCACAATTCAGGAACTGCAGATACACCAGTGACCAGATGAAACCCAGGAGGGTGAGGAATTCCAGAGAAGCTGATGAGCAATGAGAGCTTGGCCAGGAAAGGCCCTTTGAGCTCAGCAGCCTGGGGCTAGGGGTCCAGGGAGGGCCTACTGCTGGGAATCTCTGGGAGCTGGTGAGTGTGGCTGTGTGAACTGCAGCTCGATTCAGTCACTTCTTCCGGCTTGTGATCTGGCTGCAAATCCAGTTCATCCCATCCTATTAAAAACAAGAGACCAGTGTGAGCACTGGCCCCTCCCAGCATCCCCTGGCTTGATTCCTTGCGGGGGTCTCTTTGCCAGATCACTGGCCCCTGGGCTTCTTCGCTGACCTCCCCAACCCTGGGCCTTCCTCTGCCCCTCTGGCCCTCACCCCCATACCTGGACTCCTTCCCCAGACAGGGCTGAGCAGGCCTGGATTTGCCATTGGCGGTCCCGGTACGTAGGTAGGTTCAGTCCCTCTGCAATCTCTGCAGCTGGTGCTGCACTTGCCAGATCCTGCTTGTTGGCAAACACCAGCAAAGGGACACCGGTGAGACTCTCGTCCTCGATCAGCTCCGCCAGCTCCTGCCGAGAGACAGAGCGAGCAGTAGGCCCTGAGTGCAGACAGCTGCTGGGCTCCGCTGCCAGGGCCTCGTTCCAGGAGCTTGCACCCGCCTTGTCACGCGAGTGGGATCTGGATGATGGGTTGTGGGGACATCCCTCACCAAGTGTCACTGAGCTGGCACTTCTCTGCAAGGATCCCCGGGATACTGCAACCCAGCAAGGGGTCAGAGGCCAAATCCCAAAGGGCAGGGAGTTTCACCCTCTCTGAGGCTGTCTGGAATTGGCACAGCCCTTCCTGGCATCAGTCCCCTTCCAAAGGGAAAGCCCAGCATGTGTAACCGGTGGGTAGCCTTGACCCCAGCCTCTGACTATGGCCTGGGATGTGGGTTAATCTCCTGGCTCTGCCCTGGACTCTGTGACCTCAGGTGTGTTCTGCTCTGGGCCTCAGGTCCCATCAGTGTCATGGGGCTCACGAGCTGGGGAGGAAACATTCCTCACCATGAACCCCTTTGCTGCCTGCCGTGCCTTCCTTCAGCTCAGGATACAACCGGCTGCCGGGGAACTATGTTTCTCACCAATCCCTCCGCGGGGGACGGAGGAGGTTCAGCAGGGGCTGAGGGTCCAGCCCAGCTTACTCACAGAATTGAGTAGTTAACAACCCTGGTTCTCTCTGCACTCTGCATCCCATAAATATGCCCCCCCCCCTCTAGAAAAGTCTTAAATGGCCAGTAGACACTGTTCTACTGGGAAAAGTAGCTGCTCCAGCAGCACAGCCAAGACTTGGTCCCAAAGACCCCCAGAAGCATGCACATCTGTGACCTGTCCCGCACATGTAATGTCAAGAGAGCAATCTGCCCACAAGTCAGTGTATTTTCAGGGAGGCCGCATCATACCTGCCCGGTCTCCTCAAAGCGTTTCTTGTCAGCGCTGTCAATGACATAAATCTGCCACAGGAACAAAAGGGAAAGTCACCCATTCACTTCTTGCTCCCCATGGCACCCTGCCAGTCCCACCTTTATAGGCACCCACCAGTTCTCCCTTTGCAGGTGGGACAAAGGTTCCCGCCGTGGAACCCCAGTATTAGACCCCAGCTGGTCCAGCTTCCAACACTGCCTCGTCCCTGCCCACCTGGGGGCTGGCCCCATGCTCACCAGCATGTCTGTGTTGCCCAGGTACTTCTTCCAGTAGGGGCGGATGGCACGCTGCCCACCAATGTCCCAGACGTTCAGCTTGAAGCCATGTGAGTGCACACTTTTTATGTTGAACCCCTGCACAGGGAAGCAAACTGGGCTGTAAATCCAGTCAGGGGAGGAGAGCCCACCGCACCCACTATGCGCTGGGTCCGGGGTTCTGCACCTACCTGTGTGGGGGTGATGGTGCTGACCTCCTCCGATGCCAGGCACTTCAGCAGCGTGGTTTTTCCGGCATTGTCCAGCCCCAGCAGGACGATCCGCAGTTCCTGCTCCACGGAGCCCTTGAGCTTTTGGATGACAGCGAGCAGCCCCTGCAAGGACAAGGGGACCCTGAGTGGCCAGGGCTACATCCCGGAGCCCCCCAGGCATGCCTGGGGTGCTGCAGAATCCCTGGCTGGGTGGGTTTGAGCTGGTTCAGAAGACGTGCTGGGGGTGCAGTCAGGGAGTTGACTGATACAACAGACAACCAAGAGCTGGACTTCAGCAGACTGCAGTTCCCCCGGAAGGGGGGAGAACAGAGCGTGACACGGCCAGAGGGCTGTGTCATGAAGAGGATGCCACGCTCCTGGGAGTGATGTGGGTCCTGAAGCAGGAGTGACAGCAGCGAGACACCACCAGAAGAGGATGCACCGGCTAGCAGAGCTAATCCCCAGGATAGCCAGCAGGAGGTGCCGCAGTGGTGAGTGAACTCTGTCTCACCCTCATCAATGGAAAAGACCCGGATCAAGCACTGCTGAGATGCCAACGTCTCTTGCTAAGGTTAATACAATGTAACCCAACTGCTGAGTATGTTCCTGGGGAAAATCGGTTAGTAGCAGACACTCTGTGACAGAGCCAGCATTGCACTCAGCTACCGAGCTCACAGATCCTGTAAAGGCAAATGTGGATGCTGTGCGCACAGACCAGCATCAGAAAAGAGGCTACACCTGCTACAAAAAAGCAACCTCGGCAGACATGCAACTTCAGGCAGTTCTACGTTCCGTTAGGGCCAGCTGGCCCAAGCGCACCTCTACCCCGATATAACACGAATTCGGATATAACATGGCAAAACAGTGCTCCGGGGGAGGGGGGGGGGGGGGCTGCGCACTCCGGCGGATCAAAGCAAGTTCGATAGAACGCGGTTTCACCTATAACGCGGTAAGATTTTTTGGCTCCTGAGGACAGCATTATATCGAGGTAGAGGTGTATCTAAAGGACACCAAGGAAATGACAAAACACTACTTTGTGGTACATGGACAGTTAAAGCGAGTCAAATAGACTCACGATTAAAAGCAACTGCATTGTAATTCCAACGAAATGAGAGAAGAAATCCTAAACCTCACCCAGGAAGGACATCAAGGACTAACTAAACACCATGAATGGGCCATCCAGTCAGTATGGGCGCCAGGCATCAGCAAGGACATAAAGATAGAGTATTGGCATGTGAACACTGCAGAACTAACAGACCAACACAACAACACCCCTGCCTGACAGATCTTGGAAGAGACTAGCTGCAGATTTATGCCAAAGGACAGCATTATCTTATTGTCATGGACAGTTTTTCCAGGTATACAGAAATAATGTACTTGAAAGACATAACATGTTGCAGTGTTATCGAGAAACTGAAGTGCACTGTTGCTCATTTCCGTATTCCAGAACAACTAGTGATGGACGACGGACCCCATCTCACTGCAGCAGAATTGAAGTCATTCTGTAGGAAATATGACTTTGATCTTATTACTAGCAGCCCACATTACTCCCAAGCAAATGGAGAGGTGGCGAGAGCTGTACAGGCAGCCAAGAAAATCCCGCAGGAGGAAGATCCATTCCTTGCTCTTCCGAGTTACAGATCAACACCAATAGCAGCTCCTGGAGACAGGCCCACACAACTCCTGATGGGAAGACAACTCAGAGTGACAGGTTCCTTTCCAAAGTTGGAACAATCTCCAGCATGGCCAGACGTGAAGAGAGCAGCCCAGCTGGATCAAAAAGCTAAAGAGCTTTACAACAGCCATCACTCAGAGAACTGCCGGGGCTAGCACCTGGAGACCACATTCTTGGCAAACTTGATGGAGGAAAATTTTTTGACAACTCCAGCTCTTGTAAAGAAAAATAATTAATCGCCCAGATCACGTGTGATCCAGACTGACCATCAACATCTACAGAAACCATCAACATCTACAGTTTGTTCCTTGGAAAGAGCCATCAATGGAGCAAACTACAGATGGCGGGTGCAGAACAAGAAGACTCAGAGATTCCAAACCTACTACAGCCAGTCGGCGAAACTAACTGACAGGCAGATGACCAAGTTGTTACACATTCAGGTCAGGTAATTGGAAAACCAGTACGCTACCTGGACACTTAACAGAGCGATACAGCACTTCAGAGACAGCACCACTGTCAATCCTGCAGAACTGGAAGGGGGAGAGGTACCGTCCCTTACTGTTCAGCTGTAATGCACCTTTCTCAAGCTGCCCTCAGGCAGACGGGACGGCGCGTTAGAGGGGCTCATGGGTAGCACAGCAGCCGTGTTGTGCTAAGAGGGAAGCTCTGGAGCCAGTCCATAGCTGGCACAGAAGCGTGGCAGTAACGGAGGAAGGGAGGCTTGTAGGGTGTTGTGGAGAGAATTGGGGCTGGCCCCAGAACCTCATGGGACCAGGCCAAGGGCTGGTGCTGCCCTCACCCCTTGGTTCATCTGCATTTCAAGCCAGGCCCCATGAGAGCCCCAGGCTAATCCCAACCTGATTCAGGCCCCCAGCCACCTGGCCCCATCCCAGCTCTCAGCCTCTGGCCCCATGGTGCATTTTGACTCCATCCTGGCCCCCCAGGGTGATCCCAGTTCCTGGCCTCCCACCACTTTGCTGATCCCAGCACTGCCCCTGTTGCTGACTGTGAGCCAGGCTCTGCCCCCTTTTGCCTAGGCCCTGCCCTCCAGATGCTGCTTCACTCTGGAGAGATTAAATTGGTGCAGCTTTACAGTGCCCCCCACACACACTGACAGGTCCCGCTCTTGGGAGTGCCAGGCCCCGGCTCTGCCATCTCAGGGGGGAGGGTTCCCAGGTCCCAGTGCTGGGATAGTCACACTGAGCACCCCCATCCTGTGAGGCGGCCCCACAGGGACTGAGCTGAGAGCCGGCCCCACTTACCTTCTGTACTTCACCCATGGTCTGGGAGACTCTACATCCTCCGTAGGTGCAGGGCGCTGGGAGCTCCTCTGGGCTCAGGGCCAGGTCCCGTCCCGCGGCTGCGTGCCTGACACACGTCCCTTCGCCTGCACGGGCAAGAGGATTAAAGCTCCAGAATTAGCTGCGGTTCCTCCATTTACCCCCAGCATTAAATACCTCCCTAGGTAAATCCCCCAGCCAGCTGTCGCCCAGCCTGCCAGCCCCTCCCACGGGCCCAGCCCTAAGCCACAGGGGAAGCAAAGCCCCTTTCCCACCCTTGCAGGGTCGTGGGGCTCAGAGCCCCTGTGGTGATACCACTGTGTCCCACTTGAGGGAAGGAGCCAGCCCAGACCCATGGCAGGTGAACTCCCCCCAGCATCAAGGGGCCTTGTTCCCACTAGCTGGACCCGACTGGTCTCTCCGCAGCCCATTGTCCCCCCACTGGCCAGAACTGGCTGACATCCAAGCTGGGCTGGGCCTCCCAGTCACCAGTTGCTAGGGCACCCAATCTCCAGGCCATTGTCCGGGGTCCTGGCTGCTAGGCGAGGTCACACCTGCTCCTCTGCAACAACAAACCCCATCCCCGACCTCGTTACACAGGCAGAACAGGGAAACTGAGGCACACACTGTGTTCACGCAAACCATTGAAAAAAATCCCCCACTTGTCACAGTGAGCAGGGCCACACCACTGGCGATCCAGACGGTGCGCACAGTGCTACACAGCAGAGTGTGGTGATGGTCCTGGTGGAGGGGTGGAGCCTCTGGACCAGCTGTCCATCCTGGGCCCAGACTGAACTGGTCAGCAGCCTGCGAGAGAAGCCAGGAGGTTATGGTCCTGAGTGCCCGGCCCTGCTGCCCGGGGCGTCGGGGGAGCAACGGGATGGGGACGAGGGCCCAGCCCAGCCCTGCTGCCCGGGCGTCGGGGGAGTGATGGGGACGAGGGCCCGGCCCTGCTGCCCGGGGCGTCGGGGGAGCGACGGGGACGAGGGCCCAGCCCTGCTGCCCGGGGCGTCGGGGGAGTGATGGGGACGAGGGCCCAGCCCTGCTGCCCGGGGCGTCGGGGGAGTGATGGGGACGAGGGCCCAGCCCTGCTGCCCGGGGCGTCGGGGGAGTGATGGGGACGAGGGCCCAGCCCTGCTGCCCGGGCGTCGGGGGACCGATGCGGTACTGGCTGTGAGGGGCTCGGACGCTGCAGGGAGGGGCTCTGACAGTGCCGTACCTTAGAGGGATCTGGTCTCTCCAGGTTCTCATCACTTGAGTAGCCCCCATGCCCATCAGCAGCATGTTCCCGTGAGCTCCGTGGCTTTGTCCTGCGTTTGTGGTTCTCTTTCCTCGATTGCAGGAGCCTCGGCCAGGGCCAGCTGCCACCTCTGAGCGCCCAGGCCCCGTCTGCTGGGGGAGCGGCGGTGCTGGGGTTCAGAGCCGGGCCCTGGGGCATGCAGTCCAGGGTCCTAGGGTGGGGGGCTGGCCTCGCTGGGGGGGGGCTGTGCTGCAGGGAGGGAGGCTCCTCTGCAAACCCCAGTTCTAGCTGCGGTTTGGTTTCCATAGTGACACTTCCTGCGGTAGCGAAAAGAGGTAGTGAGCAGCCCTGTGAGCCTGGCAGTGAGTGTGCCGTGCCGCTCCTCCCGCCGGGGACGCCCGCAGCCTGCTGGCCTGCGCGGGGCCTGCCCGCCGAGCCCCATGCTCCTTGCCCGCACAGCCCCCCGCTGAGGCATGCCTGGGAAAGCAAAGTACCTGGGCGTTCAAAGCGGCCACATGGTGAGTGCCCGGCCTGCTGGGGGCGCGTGGGCGGGAGCGGAGTTCGGCTGCTCTGGAGGTGCGACCGAGCCACACCCAGCCCTTGTGGGTTTTGGCTCGCCCGGCCGGCAAGGCTCCCCCAGTGACACGGGGGCTGCACCCCCTCTACCGGCGGATCTGCTCCTGGCTGGAGGCTGCTGGTGCTGGGTCACTGGGAGGCCCCAGCCCCAGGGTTCTGCCCCCACCCTGGGCCACTCTGCTCCAGAGGGAGGGACCCTGCCCCTTGGGGAGATGCTGTCTCAGGCTCCCCTGCCCCCAGGATGGCTCGGTGCAGCCCATCCTCCCCCCCCCCCACATCGCTCTGCACTGAGCGATGGGCCCAGAGACAGGCAGGTCCTAGGCCTGCCCGTGGGCTGGCTGGGGAGGCTGCTGAGACCTGTGGGGTCTGTGACAGGTGCTGGGGCCTTCCAGAGCCGCCAGCAGCTCAGAGCCGCCAGCAGCTCAGAGCCGCCGCTCCAGGCGGACGCAGAATTGTCAGTCTGAGCCGGGTGCCGACCAGCCTGTTGCACAGTTCGGCAGGTTGGGTAGGGACTAGGCCAGGAAGGCTGGGGCCGGGCCCTGGCAATGCTGGGTGTGCGCAGAACCCAGGGCTGAAATTGTGGAGGGGTGGGAGGAGTCTGTGGGTTGGGATTGAGGGGCATTAGCACAGCTGAGGGGGCATGGAATAATCGGGGTGGGGGTGGCTGGGTTGGGATCACAGTGCACCAGCAGAGTCTGGGGTGAGGAGCCCGGGGCGGGGGTAGCAGGGGGGCAGTGGTGGGTCTGGGGTGAGGAGCCCAGGAGGGGTACCAGGCGGGTGGGGCAGAGCTGGGTGGGGAGCCCAGGAGGGGTAGCAGGCGGGTGGGGCAGAGCTGGGTGGGGAGCCCGGGGCGGGGGGAGCAGGCGGGTGGGGCAGAGCTGGGTGGGGCGCCCGGGGCGGGGGTAGCAGGCGGATGGGGCAGAGCTGGGTGGGGAGCCCGGGGTGGGGGTAGCAGGCGGATGGGGCAGAGCTGGGTCGGGAGCCCGGGGCGGGGGTAGGAGGCGGGTGGGGCAGAGCTGGGTGGGGAGCCCAGGAGGGGTAGCAGGTGGGCAGTGGCAGAGCTGGGTGGGGAGCCCGGGGCGGGGGTAGCAGGCGGGTGGGGCAGAGCTGGGTGCGGAGCCCGGGGCGGGGGTAGCAGGCGGGTGGGACAGAGCTGGGTGGGGAGCCCGGGGCGGGGGTAGCAGGCGGGTGGGGCAGAGCTGGGTGGGGAGCCCGGGGCGGGGGTAGCAGGCGGGTGGGACAGAGCTGGGTGGGGAGCCCGGGGCGGGGGTAGCAGGCGGGTGGGGCAGAGCTGGGTGAGGAGCCCAGGAGGGGAGCAGTTCTCTGTCGCTGCTGGGACGTGAGCCCTGCTTAGGGAGGGGTGCCTGGCAGCCATTTCCCCAGAGCTAGGAGCTCAGGGGTGCCCTGGGGCTGGCAGGGCTGTGGCTGTGGCTGGGCATGGCCTGCTGGGGGCGGCCTCCCCAGACATTAGCCAGGAGAGAGCGCACTGCACGCCCCCTGCTCTGTGCTGGGAGCTCTTTGGCGGGGGGCGGTGTGTCTGCCTAGCTAGGTGGCTGGGTGCTGCCCCACAGAAACGCCCGCACTAAGGAGTCTGGGGTCTCCCCCAGCCCCAGAGCTGGGAAGTAGCCTGCAGTTGTTGGTGTGCTGGAGACTGTGGCTTCCTCTCCCTTTTCCTGCCCTCCCTCCCCTTCCTGTGCCCTGGAGGCTGCTACACTTCTCCCCAGGCAGCTGCAGTGTCACGGCTGATAGCATCAGCCCTTTCTCAATCACCTTGCTGAGCTGAGCGAGGAGGGCAGGCCAGAGAGTGCCCAGCCTGCCAGCTGACTCCCGCCCCAGCCCTGCAGGAGCCTGGCTCCTGGCTCCTGCACAGACCCAGCAGCCTGGCGGGGAGACACCTGGCAACTCTCCTTGGCTGACTCATCCCTCGCCCCAGGGGCTGCCTGTGCTGGCCTCCCTGCTCCCCATAGCTGTAGGGTGCAGGGCCCGGGATCCTGGCTGACCTCTCCTCCTCCTGTCCTTGCAGGGCCTGGCTGTGTCAGATGGAGGTGAGTCAGACGCTGCCTGGGAGATGCGGGGGTGGCGTTGGGAGGAGCCTGAGAGCGGTAACCAGCTTGGCTCAGTGCCCAGCCCCAGTGGGACGGGACCAGGAGCCCTTAGGGCTGCTTAGCTGGACGATACAGAGCCCCTGCCTGGCCCACACACAGCACCCAGGGCCATGGGACTCCCTGTGGGGGCAGAGCTCCCTCCTATCCTTCCCCACCCGCATCCCTCAGGAGAGGGCTGGATGCACAGGCACTAGCCTGGCTGATGCCCGGCCCCCTGCCCAGTGCCAGCCTGGCTCCCTCTGGACCCCTGGGCTGTTGGCAAAGGCTGGTGCCCCTCTCCTGACAGGGAGACTCGCCCATTCCTGAGCCCAGGGGCCCAGGCCCACACCCCTCTCTGAGCTGTCCCAGGCTCTCTGCAGCTGCCGTGCTCCTGCTCAGGTCACGTTTGGAAGAGTCCCTCCCCTGTCTGCCGGCTCCTGCCGGTTCTGACGTGTCAGAGGGGTCCTGTGTGGCCCGTGGGCCCTAGGTCTGGCGGCCCTGCTCTGGAGTGCCTGGCTTTAGGGCTCCTTGGACAGCGCCTCCCCACACCGTCCCTCCAGCTGGGCGGGGAGCAGGACTGGCTCCAGGGAGTGGGGCAGGGCCTGACCTCTCGTTCTGCATCTCAGAGTTAAACAGCTCCGGGGCCCGGGGCAGTAGCCACAGTGTGCACAGCCTGCCTGGTGCCCAGAACGCAGGCTACACTGAGCAGCTGCCTGTGGCCAGCTGGGCCGAGTCCTTCGAGACACTGCTGCAGGACCGGGTGGCCGTGACCTACTTCACTGTGAGTGCCAGGGTGTGTCAGACCCTGCCGGGCCCAGCCCACCCCCCTCACTGCCCTCAGGTCCCCCCAGTCTCCAGCTGCTCGCTGTGCAGGGACTCCAGGCAGCGTGAGGCCGGAGGGCAGAGGGTGGGGGTTGCGCTGGCCCCCTGGGCAGAGGCTGAGCTGGCCCCTGGGCGGGGGTAGGGCTGGTACCCCTGGGCGGAGGCTGAGCTGGCCCCTGGGTGGGGGTAGGGCTGGTACCCCTGGGCGGAGGCTGGGCTGGTACCCCTGGGCGGAGGCTGAGCTGGCCCCTGGGCGGGGGTAGGGCTGGCCCCCTGGGCTGGTACCCCTGGGCGGGGGTAGGGCTGGTACCCCTGGGCGGGGGTAGGGCTGGTTCCCCTGGGCGGAGGCTGGGCTGGTACCCCTGGGCGGGGGTAGGGCTGGTTCCCCTGGGCGGGGGTAGGGCTGGTTCCCCTGGGCGGAGGTTGGGCTGGTACCCCTGGGGGGGGGCAGGGCTGGTCCCCCTGGGCGCGGGTGGGGCTGGGGGCGGGGGGCGGGGGCGCGCCCCGGGGGGGTGCCCCTGGGCGGGGGCGGGGCTCGGACCCCTGGGCGGGGGAGGGGGTGGTGCCGCTGGGCGGGGGAAGGGACGGTGCTCCTGGCCGGGGGCTGGGCTGGTGCCCGCGGGCGGGGGTGGGGCTGGTACCCCTGCGCGGAGGCAGAGCTGGCCCCTGGGCGGGGGTAGGGGCGGTCCCCTGGGGGGGGGGCGGTGGCCCCGGGGGCAGGGGGGGCGGGTGCCCCTGGGCGGAGGTCGGGATGGTACCCCTGGGCGTAGGCGGGGCTGGTACCCCCGGGCGGGGGCCGGGCCGGTACACCGGGGCGGGGGCGGGGCCCGCTCCCGCGCGCGGGGGGTGGGCGGGTACCCCTGGGCGGGGGTAGGGCTGGTACCCCTGGGCGGGGGTAGGGCTGGCCCCCTGGGCGGGGTAGTGGCACTGGTGAGGCTGATGCCACCGTGCTCCTCTCCTGCTCCCCAGGAGTTCCTGAAGAAGGAGTTCAGCGCTGAGAACGTTTACTTCTGGCAGGCGTGTGAGCGATTCCAGCAGATCCCAGCCAGGAACACACAGCAGGTACCGGGCCCAGGGGAGGGCTAGCGGCTTGGCCCAGCCTGCCCATGCCCCACTCCTGACAGTGGGAGCATAGCTAGCCAGGCACACACTGAGGCTCAGGCCTGGGCTGCCCTGTCAGTAGGAAGCTCGGTGGAGCCCCTGCTCAGAGGGGAGCTGCAGCCAATAGCAGATGGGTGAGGGGATGGAGAATAGCATGGAGCTCCCTTGGCCATTGTGCACTGCACTGGTCACCCCTGGGGGCCGTGCAGAACTGACAGGCTCTAAGAGAAGGACAATGCCAAAGATCAGGAGCTGGAGAGAGACAGAGCAGACGGGGATTGTTCCCTTAGCAAGATGAGGAAATGGGGCATGGTCTCGAGATGGAACCTTGGGACCGTCTGGCTGATACAAGAACAAGGGGAAGTTCAAAACTGATCGACGGTAATCCTCCACCCCAGTGTAAATAGCCAGTGGAACTCATTGCCACAGGATGTCAGTGAGGCCAAGCCCTAGTGAGAACCAGAGAGGAGCTGGCCATGTGAATGGATAACAGGGGTCTCCAGAGCTATAACAGTGCAGATGGCATTTGGAAGGGCTAAAAGCTCCTGCCTTGGGGATTCAGCCAGTCTCTGACTGTTAGGGGTCAGGAGCAGGGCTCCTACACCTTCCTCTGAGCATCTGGTGCTGGGCGCTGCAGGCTGGAGGGTTCCTGGGTTCCCAAGGTGTCGGTGCAAGGTGGTGCCCGCACTTGGAGACTGGCTGGTGACCCTGCTCTGCGTGTGCTCCCATGCACACTGGCGAGGGGGCTCGGCCTCCCCTGTGATAACGCTGTCTCCCCAGCTGGCCCAGGAGGCCTGGGGGATCTATGATGAGTTCCTGTCCAGCCACGCAGTCAGCCCCGTTAACATCGACCGGCAGGCCTGGATCGGGGAGGAAATGCTGGCCACGCCCACCCCCGACATGTTCCGAGTCCAACAGCTCCAGGTGAGCATTGCCCCTGCCAGCCCCCCGGCCAGGGGAGAGGGGCCATGGAGCCATCCCCCAAGGCTCAGGATGGACGAGCTGGGGACATATCCCCTCCCCCAACTCTTCGCTGGGAGTAGGGGGCGGGAATCCAGCGCTCCTGATTCTGGGACTTGTCCCTCTGCCTCTGAGAGCCAGGTCTGCGTCCGGGGGCCGTGCCGGGCTCTGGGTGCGGGGAGGCGCTAACCAGGTCTGTCTCCGGGGGCCGTGCCAGGGTCTGGTCACGGGTCAGGCACGACACTAACCGGGTCCCTCTCCTGGCTCAGATCTTTAACCTGATGAAGTTCGACAGCTACGCGCGCTTCGTGAAGTCCCCGCTGTTCCAGGCGTGTGTGAGGGCTGAGAATGAGGGGCAGCCGCTCCCCAACCTGCGGACTCACTCCCGGAACAGCAGCCCCCCACCCGACCTCGGCAAGGTACCAGGTCCAGCTCCCCGGCCCAGGGGGTGGGCTCCAGGGGCGGGGCTGCTGGAAGGACTGCAATTGTGGGCACCATGCAACCAAAATGGGCCAAATTTGAGTGGCAGTGTGACCTGGCGCCTGGGGTCGTGACCCGGCGCCTGGGGTTGTGACCTGGCGCCTGGGGTCGTGACCCGGCGCCTGGGGTCGCAACACCTGGCTGCTCCTCCAGCATGCCAGCAGGGAAGGGCTCCACCATTCACCACCCAGCTCTGCTCAGGAGCCAAGGGGGGGCTGAAAAGTGGGGAGGCGATGCCCTCTCCTCAGGGGGGATTCCCTTTCTCAGGGGGGCAGCCCCAGAAGCTCCCTGAACCGAGATCTGCCTCTCTTGTCCCCTAGAAGGCGAAGCTGAAGCTGGGGAAGTCCCTGCCACTGGGGGTGGAGGTGGCCGGCAGCTGTGCTGGCAGGAGCCCCCAGAGGTCCTTCAGGAGAGGGGAGCGGAGAGAGCCCTCGTGGACAGGTAAGTCCCATGCCAGGCTCCACCTGGCTCCATCTCACCAGCCCCACAGGCCTGTAGCCGTCCCTTCCCAAAGGGCCCCGGAGCCCCGGAGCTGGCCTCTTGTCCTGACGTCCATCCGTCTGTCTGTCCTAGAGGTGGAAGACGGCAATGGGGGCTCGTCCCTGTGGCGTGAGTCCCAGGGCTCCTTGAATTCCTCTACGAGCCTGGACCTGGGCTTCCTCTCGTCGTCCTGCAGCAGCAGCAGCATGGCCAGCAGCTCCCGGGCAGAGGTAAGTGCCCTACCGCGGGGCCTGCTGCGTAGTCACGGCGCCCACCGGGTGACACCGCCTCTTCCCCTGCAGAGCCACAGGAAGAGCCTGGGAGGCACAGAGCCCGACCCGCAGGCCAGGCCCAGCAAGTACTGCTGTGTGTACCTGCCGGACGGCACAGCCTCGCTGGCCTCGGTGCGGGCTGGCGTCTCCATCCGCGACATGCTGGCAGGCCTCTGTGAGAAGCGCGGCTTCAGCCTCCCTGACATCAAGGTCTACCTGGTTGGCAATGAACAGGTAGGGATGGTCCTGGGGTGGGGAGGAGAGAGCTGGGCAGGCCAGGGATGGCCTGGGGGCTCCATCAGAAGCCGGCCCTGGAGCCACCTCGCCCGAGGGACCCCAGGGCCCCACACTGACAGGCGCTGCCCACCTGAGGCACCTGCCTGCAGACAGGAATTCCATGAGACAGGGTTTTGGGGGCTGTGCCAGGGCCGTGGGAGGGGCTGTGTCTCGGGTGGAGCCATGTTCCTGGTTCTGACGTGTCTCCTCTTGGCTGGCTCTTCCCAGAAGGCTCTGGTGCTGGACCAGGACAGCATGGTTCTGATGGACCAGGAGGTGAAGCTGGAGAACAGAGTCAGCTTCGAGTGAGTGGGAGCTGCTGGAGAGACAGACGCTGCTGCACCCTGTGATCGTGGGGCCAGCACCTGCAGGACTGTCTCTGCAATGTCCCTGCCTCTCCCAAACCTTCCCTGTGCTCCACGCCCCGGCTCCCCATGGCGGCAGCACCGTGCCCGTGGGAATGAGACAGTGGCTCTGGTGCTAAATGCAATGAGGCTCAGGCCGCAAGCCAGCTGGGGTGGGCCCTCAGAGGAGCAGATGGGAGCACGGCTCTGTCCCGCCCCTGCACACGCTGGCCTGGGCGCCGTAGGGCGCTGGCAGCGCTCGACCTGCTGGCCAGCGAAGCCGGCTTCGCCCCAGGATGAACACGCCTGGAGCGGACATCTGGCAGCCTGGGCCTGCCCCGCACAGCCCCACCTCCTCAGTTCCTGCCTGCCCCACGCTGCCTTGGTCAGCCCTGCCCCACCCCGCTTTGCCAGGCTCAGCCCTGCCCCATCGTTCCAGCTTCTGTCTCACCCCACCAGGTCTTGCCACATCCTACCCTGCATGTAGGGTGACCAGACAGCAAGTGTAAAAAAATGGGACGGGGGTGGGGGGTAATAGGAGCCTATATAAGAAAAAGACCCAGAAATCGGGACTGTCCCTATAAAATCGGGACATCTGGTCACCCTACCTGCATGGCCCATCCTGCCCCATGTGTTTCCTTCATCTCTGTCTTCCTAGGTTGGAAATTTCTCCCCTCAGTAAAACAGTGCGAATCACCGCAAAGTCGACCAAGTGCCTGCGGGAGGCGCTGCAGCCTGTGCTGGGGAAGTACGGTGTGGATGTGGAGCGGGCACTGCTACGGCGGGTGAGAGCTGGCCCGCAGCCTGGGCAGGGGGCTGCCTTCCCCCCTCTGGCGGAGTCCTAGGAACCTGCAGAAAGGGGGCTGCTGTCTTTCAATGCTGGGCATAAGCACCCACCTCGGGCTGCAGGGGCAGATCTTAGGGAGTCCTTTGCCCCCATGCAGAACTCAGCCCTGCTCAGGTAGGAGAGGCCAGACTGTGGCTTGTCCTGCAGGCAGTGCCCTACCCATGGAGCCTGGGGCTGAGGCTGTCTACATGGCTTTCCCCAGAGCCTGCCTGCCTGCCTGCCCGTGGGCAGAGCTCCTACCCCGGGGACTGGGCTGCCTGCCCGTGGGCAGAGCTCCTATCCCGGGGACTGGGCTGCCCGCCCGTGCGCAGAGCTCCTGCCCCGGGGACTGGGCTGCCTGCGTGCCCGTGGGCAGAGCTCCTGCCCCGGGGACTGCGCTGCCTGCCTGCCCGTGGGCAGAGCTCCTGCCCGGGGGACTGGGCTGCCTGCCGGCCCGTGGGCAGAGCACCTGCCCCGGGGGCTGGGCTGCGCACCCGTGGGCAGAGCCCCGACCCCGGGGACTGGGCTGCCCGCCCGTGGGCAGAGCTCCTACCCCGGGGACTGGGCTGCCGGCCCGTGGGCAGAGCTCCTGCCCCGGGGACTGGGCTGCTGGCCCGTGGGGAGAGCTCCTGCCCCGGGGACTGGGCTGCCGGCCCGTGGGCAGAGCTCCTGCCCCGGGGACTGGGCTGCTTGCCTGCCCGTGGGCAGAGCTCCTGCCCCGGGGACTGGGCTGTCGGCCTGCCCGTGGGTAGAGCTCCTGCCCCGGGGACTGGGCTGCCTGCCGGCCCGTGGGCAGAGCTCCTACCCCAGGGACTGGGCTGCCCGCCCGTGGGCAGAGCTCCTACCCCGGGGACCACACCTCCAGCCAGTGTGTGGCCTGTGCCCTCATTGCCCCTCACACGGTGGCCAGAGCCTGCTCTTGCTCCCCACGATGCACCATCCCATGCAACCCCCCAACTCTGTTCTGCTGCAGCAGGGGGAGCCGGGAGCCCTGGACCTGGAGAAGCTGGTCGGCACCGTGGCTGCGCAGAAGCTCATCCTGGAAGCTGCGACAGGTATGGTCCACAGGGCGGAGCGGCCAGGCTGGAGCACCCCCGTGGCCCCGCCGCCTGCCCAGGCCAGCACTAAGTCTGTGTCCAGCCCAGGGCCCCGTGGGCCCCACACAGCACTGTGTGGGCCCGGCCAGTCGGGTATCTTCCTCCTCCCCAGTCGGCCCCAGACTCTGCAGCCATGTGCCTTGGCTGTTGGCCACCATGAAATCCCACAGCAGTGAGTTCCACAGTTATCGTGGCGCTGAGTCCTTCCCTGGTGGGCCCGGGCTCCTGCGATGGCAGGTGGTCTGCCCCACCCCGTCCCACGGCAGGAGGCTCTGGGCCTGACTCGCTGCGGTGCTTGTGTTGCAGAAGTGAAAGCGACTGGCGCTAGTGACACTGTTGTGGCCGCTTCCCCCCTTCGGTGCAAGGTGAGTCCTGGGCACCAAGAGGGGCCCAGGCAGGGGGGCTGAGGGGGTGCCCCAGCGAAGGGGGGCAGCACTAGGGTAGGCCTGGGCTGTCGCTGGGGCTGGGCTGAGCTGGGCGTCCCCGGGAGTGCAGCTCGCTGGCTCACTTGGGGGCAGGGGGCCGGTGAGCCCTGTGGCCAGAGCAGGCTGCAGCTCTGGGCCGGGCTGGCTTCGGGGGCACGTTGGGGGAGCTCTGCAGCACGGAGCAGGGTTGGGGCACAGTGGGTACAGCTGGTCTGAGCCAGGCCAGCTTTGGGGCATCTCTGTGCCCTGAAGGGGGGGCAGGTCTCCCTGCCAGGCTGGGCTGGGGTTGCCGGCTCACTCTTCCTGCTCCTCACATACTCTCTCCCCCACTCCCAGGAGGGCGCCCCCACAGGCACAGAGGTGGAAGCAGACATGCTGTCAGAGGTGCCCCCCTCCTTCACCAGGTCCAGGCCAGCAGCCCTGAGGGGCATGAACCGGTGCACGTATGACCTGGAAGGTGGGCAGCCCTGGCATCTGGCAAGCTCTTTAACCAGCCCCATGTGTGGGGGACGGGGCACAGGAGGCATATCTGGGGTGCTGGGGGCAGAGGGCGTCTGTGGTATATTCAGTGTCAGAAGGAAATGTGGGGGGTGGGGAAGCGCAGGGGCAAATGGGGACTGGGATGGGGACTCTGGGGTGGGGGAGGGGGAGTCTGAGTGCGGGATGGGCGCTCTGGGATGGGGGAGGGGAGTCAGTGCAGGATGGGGGCTCTGGGATGGGGGAGGGGGAGTCTGAGTGCGGGATGGGGGCTCTGGGGTGGGGGAGGGGGAGTCTGAGTGCGGGATGGGGGCTCTAGGGGCGGGGGAGGGGGAGTCTGAGTGCGGGATGGGGGCTCTGGGGTGGGGGAGGGGGAGTCTGAGTGCGGGATGGGGGCTCTGGGGTGGGGGAGGGGAGTCTGAGCACAGGATGAGGGTCCGGGGGGGAGGGGTCTGGGGGTGTTCTGCGGAAGTCTGGCTCTGCCCAATGACTCCACTCTCCCCTCGTTCCCCCAGGGCTGGTGGAGCTGCTGAACCGGGCCCAGAGCTGCAGGGCCAACGACCAGCGTGGGCTGCTCTCTAAAGAGGTCCTGGTCCTGCCCGACTTCCTGCAGCTGCCAGGGCAGGATGCTGGCCCCAGCGAGAGCTCTGAGCGGCAGCATGGCCCCTGCGATGCCAGCCCCACCCCAAAGGGGGCTGGTGCTCCTTGCCCCCTGGATCCTGCACTGGCGCAGCCACCTGTCCACTCTGAACTGCACTGAGGCCCATGCTGCACTTTCTTCAGAGCCAGCGTTGAGGATGTCTGGCCCTGAGTTGGAGTCAGCCCCAGTGCCCTGGCCAAATCCTGCCTCCTTAAACTGCCCCGGCGGTTTCAGGAAACTACAGTATTCTCCACTTCCTGTCCTAAACTGTTGTGTAGTGTTGCTGTGAGTTGTTAAACAGCTGCCTCATTCCACCCTAGAGGTGGCTGCATCTCAGTGGCAAGTGAAGTGAGCCTGTATATAGTTTGTATGTCAGTTATTTGTAAAGCACTTTGGGATGTAAGATATGCCTGATTAACAACCTGCCTGGCCCAGCGCCTCTGCTTCTGTCACCAGTCCTCGCCATGGGGACAACGGGGGATGGGAGCCTGCAGCCCCCAGACCAGCGCTGCCTATGTCTGCGCAAAGGGGGCCGTGGACAGTTGGCAGCTGCCTGTGGGAGGAGGCTCCCTGGGGTAACCTGCCAGTGGGGAGGGGGATGGTGGCTGGTGGCGCATCAGGACGAGGAGGATGGGGAGGGTTAGGGTTAGGGCAGGAGCAGCTCCCTGGGGTGGCCCGTAGATGCGCCTCACTGGGGTCTCTGCCAGACAGCTGCCCCCGTTTAGCTCCAGAAGTGCTGGCGAACAAACCCCAAACCCTCAGCTGCTACAGGGCTGCAGCAGGGCCTGACGGCTCCCAGCAAGTGAGAGCCCGTGCGCTCGCCCCAGGGTACAGGAGTCCCCAGTGCCCAGTCTGGCTGGACGGGCTGCATCTCCTGGGAGCTGGACCCCGTGCCCAATGGGGGGCTGGGGGCAGATATGGGGCTGCGAGGGGGGCCCAGAGTCCCCCAGGCCACACCAGCCTGCTGGCTGTGGTGCTGCTTTGCATGCTGAGGAGGTGGCTGCTCCGCATTGGCTGCCCTCATCGGGCTGCGTGTGAATGGGGAGTGGGAGAGACAACCAGCCGCCTGCAGCCCGCTGCACAGCCCAGGGATTACGGCCGGTCCGGTAGGCAGGGGTGGGAGTGTGACTGGCCATGCAGAGGGGCAAGGGGCAGCAGAGAACACGGCAGGTGATACTGCAAAGAGCTGGGCTGTTGGGGGTTTCACAAGAGGGCACGTTCCCCTCATCAGCGCATCTCCAGGGCCCCAGGGCGGCGCTAGGGGGCGCTGTGCCGCAGGGAGCGGGGCGGGGTCTGTCCCAGGGCGG
Organism: Platysternon megacephalum; assembly: GCA_003942145.1. Classification (NCBI taxonomy): domain Eukaryota; kingdom Metazoa; phylum Chordata; order Testudines; family Platysternidae; genus Platysternon; species Platysternon megacephalum. Next base: position 612,604 of record QXTE01000266.1, read on the forward strand.
CGCTAGGGGGCGCTGTGCCGCGGGGAGCGGGGCGGGGTCTGTCCCGGGGCGGCGCTAGGGGGCGCTGTGCCGCGGGGAGCGGGGCGGGGTCTGTCCCGGGGCGGCGCTAGGGGGCGCTGTGCCGCGGGGAGCGGGGCGGGGTCTGTCCCGGGGCGGCGCTAGGGGGCGCTGTGCCGCGGGGAGCGGGGCGGGGTCTGTCCCGGGGCGGCGCTAGGGGGCGCTGTGCCGCGGGGAGCGGGGCGGGGTCTGTCCCGGGGCGGCGCTAGGGGGCGCTGTGCCGCGGGGAGCGGGGCGGGGTCTGTCCCGGGGCGGCGCTAGGGGGCGCTGTGCCGCGGGGAGCGGGGCGGGGTCTGTCCCGGGGCGGCGCTAGGGGGCGCTGTGCCGCGGGGAGCGGGGCGGGGTCTGTCCCGGGGCGGCGCTAGGGGGCGCTGTGCCGCGGGGAGCGGGGCGGGGTCTGTCCCGGGGCGGCGCTAGGGGGCGCTGTGCCGCGGGGAGCGGGGCGGGGTCTGTCCCGGGGCGGCGCTAGGGGGCGCTGTGCCGCGGGGAGCGGGGCGGGGTCTGTCCCGGGGCGGCGCTAGGGGGCGCTGTGGCGCGGGGAGCGGGGCGGGGTCTGTCCCGGGGCGGCGCTAGGGGGCGCTGTGCCGCGGGGAGCGGGGCGGGGTCTGTCCCGGGGCGGCGCTAGGGGGCGCTGTGCCGCGGGGAGCGGGGCGGGTTGGGGGCTGGGCTGCGATCAGGGCCAGGCCAGGCCAGTTGGGGGCTGGGCTGCGATCAGGGCCAGGCCAGGCCAGTTGGGGGCTGGGCTGCGATCAGGGCCAGGCCGCTCAGCTCAGACATGCAGGGGTCAGTCGCCGTCCAGCTTCTTCAGCTGCCTGGCTCAAAATAGAAAATCCCCGACCATCAAACCTTCCCCTGGCTAAAAACAGCTGCTGGCGCCTGAGAGTTTGGATCCCGTGGAACCAGGCCCCGCTCCGGCTCCCAGGCTCTGTGGTGCGGCAGGGTGGGCTCGGCGCCAGGGAACAATCCCTCGTCCCACGGGGAGCAGGATCAGTTTCCTCCACAGCCTCCAGCGTCCCCCCACGCTGCCCGCCTGGCCAGGTGAAGCCAGCCCCACAGCAGCCGGGGGGGGTGCTGGGTGGCAGGGCTGGGCCAGAGACCTCCCAGGCTGGACGAGGGTGGAGGGGCCGAGTCTCGATCCTGGCTGGAGCTTGGGGAACTTTGCCCAGCTCCTCCCCCTTCCGCTCCCCGAGAGCATCCTGCCCCGATGGGCCCGGCAGCCCCCCAGTGTGAAGACCAAGCACCCGTTGGTCCCGCAGCCCCTGCTGCTCTGAAAGGGCAGGGGTGGCTCCCTCAGGCTGCTCAGTCCCTCCCTGAGCTCCAGCTCCCAGCATGAGCTGCTCCCGGGCCCTGAGGAGGGAGCGAGTCGTCACCAGGCTCTGGCACCTGGGCAGCTGATGGGAGGCTCCCCCAGAGACACAGAGGCGAAGCGAGGGTGTGACAGCCCCAGGCTGGGGGTTTATTGGGCGGGCATGGGGGGCAGATCCTGCTCTGGGCCCCACTAGCCCGTGTGGCCCTGTATCCAGGCAAGGTAGCGGGCCACGTTGGTGTAGACGCCGGGCTTGTCCTGCTCTCCGCATCCCACGCCCCAGCTGACGATCCCGCGCAGCGTGGCCCGGCCCTGCTCCTCACACACCAACGGCCCACCAGAGTCTCCCTGTAGCACGAGGGGACCGGTCAGAGGAGGCAGCCCCCGCTCCGTCACTCAGAGCAGCTGGCTGGCCTGGGGCGGCCCCTCCCCACTGGGGAACCCTGCAGTGCAGTCGAAGGGGGCTAATGCCACTGGGGGCGGGCGGGGCGGGGAGGAGCCCCCGCTGGCACTGGGGGCGGGCGGGGCGGGCAGGAGCCCCCGCTGGCACTGGGGGCAGGCGGGGCGGGCGGGAGCCCCCGCTGGCACTGGAGGCAGGTGGGGCGGACGGGAGCCCCTGCTGGCACTGGGGGCGGGCGGGGCGGACGGGAGCCCCCGCTGGCACTGGGGGCAGGCGGGGTGGGCGGGAGCCCCTGATGGGGCTAGACAAATTAGAGGATTGGGCCAAAAGAAATATGATGAGGTTCAACAAGGACAAGTGCAGAGTCCTGCATTTAGGACGAAAGAATCCCATGCACTGCTATAGACTAGGGACCGAATGGCTGGGCAGCAGTTCTGCAGAAAAGGACCTAGGGGTTACGGTGGACGAAAAGCTGAATATGAGTCAACAGTGTGCCCTTGTTGCCAAGAAGGCTAATGGCATTTTGGGTTGTATAAGTAGGGGCATTTCCAGCAGATCGAGGGATGTGATCATTCCCCTCTACTCAGCACTGGTGAGGCCTCATTTGGAGTACTGTGTCCAGTTTTGGGCCCCACACTACAAGAAGGATGTGGATAAATTGGAGAGAGTCCAGCGGAGGGCAACAAAAATGATTAGGGGGCTGGAGCACATGACTTACGAGGAGAGGCTGAGGGAACTGGGATTGTTTAGTCTGCAGAAGAGAAGAATGAGGGGCGATTTGATAGCTGCTTTCAACTACCTGAAAGGGGGTTCCAAAGAGGATGGATCTAGACTGTTCTCAGTGATAGAAGATGACAGAACAAGGAGTAATGGTCTCAAGTTGCAGAGGGGGAGGTTTAGGTTGGACATTAGGAAAAACTTTTTCACTAGTAGGGTGGTGAAGAACTGGAATGGGTTACCTAGGGAGGTAGTGGAATCTCCTTCCTTAGAGGTTTTTAAGGTCAGGCTTGACAAAGCCCTGGCTGGGCTGATTTAGTTGGGTTTGGTCCTGCTTTGAGCAGGGGGTTGGACTAGATGACCTCCTGAGGTCCCTTCCAACCCTGAGATTCTATGATTCTATGGCTTTAGGGTGGGAACAGCAGGGAGAGAGAGGACACATCAGTGCCCTTGAGAAATCAGCCCCTGGCTCTCCCCTTTGGGGCGGATTCCCCAGGGATGAGCCAGCACCAGCCCTGCCGCACGCTGCCAGTCACTGGCAGGGAGCTGGAGAGCAAGGCCCGCTTGTGTGAATCAGGTGCAGAGGGTGGTCTGGCTCATGGGGGTACCCAGGGCTGCTCCCCCAGCATGGGGGTGCCCGGGGTAGCGTGGCGAAGCGGGGTCTCAGCTCACAAAGGGGCTGCTGGAGAGACTGTCCCTTCCTGAATTGCAGCCAGATCGGCGCTGACCCCCCCCCCCCCCCCCCCCCCCCCCCCCCCCCCCCCCCCCCCCCCCCCCCCCCNCGTCGGTGCCCCCCTCCAGGTAGCCGGCACACAGCATGTCTGCGGTGATCCTGGCCCCATGCAGCTCGGGGGACCGGCACTGCTCGTGCGGGATAAGGGGGAGCACAGCTTCCTGCAGGGACTCAGAGAGCTCCCCAGCCCCTGCCCGGGAGAAGAGAGGGGACTAGTGTGAGCAAGGGACCCTGCTGTGCCACGCAGCCCGGGCACAGGGACACCCCAGCTGGTGCCAGGGATGCGCCCGGCCCCTCTCGGGCTGGCAGTGGTTAGGAGGCCTTGGGCTTGTGGGGGGCAAACGCAGTGTCCGTGTTACCAGTGAGGAAGCGCCAGCCCTCGGGGAAGATGTGACTGTGTCAGGCAGCCTGATGGAGAGAGCGGCTCAGCGCAGCCCTGCTTATTCCGAAGCCAGTGGGCCAGCATGGCCAGTAGGGAGCATCTGCTCCGAGTGGGCGGGGCCACGTGGGAGGAGCTTGGTGTGTGGGAGGAGCGTGGGAAAGCCCCACACTTTTCCCTGCACAGTGGGTGGCCCCGGGCCCAGGCCCCGAAGGGGCCCCAGCCAAGCCCAGCCTGCTCTGCTTGTGCTGTGCTCCCAGGCCCAACCAGCTCTTCTCCGCCCCCGGCCACCCCCCTGCTCGGTCACAGGCCAGCTAAGGGCTCCTCTCTGCCCCCTGGCCACAGCTGGGGCTGAGAGAGCTGGAGCCCCGTGCCACCTGGCTGGTGCTACTGCCCCCCCCTCTCCTCCCTGAGCTCTGCATGCCGTGGCCAGGGGCTGGGACTGACCCCTCCCCCCCAGCTCCCCATGCTGCGGCCAAGGGCTAGCCCCCAACCCCCCCGAGCCTCACTGCCTGACACCTCACGTCGCCACCCCCCACACACATTCCTCCACGCCCCGCTAGGGAGGCACCCAACCTTTTTGGTAAACTGGGCATTTGTTCGTGTGCTCTGATCAGCTGGCAAGAGCAAACGGGCTAAACGCCTGTTTTTGTCAAAAAAGTCGGGACGGCGGGGACAGAGCTTAAAAAGGGGACTGTCCCGGCGAAAAGGGGGCGTTCGCTCGCTCTACCTCCAGGCAAGTGGGCCTTGAGGGAGCCAGGCTGGGGCAGGGGCAGACGCTGGCCTGGCTAATGGCGCCACTCCCAAGGGGCCAGAGCGATTCCCCAGCCGTGCTGTCAGCTCAGCCTGGCAGACGCCGTCACCTCCCAGCAGGGCTGGTGAATGTGGCTGGGGGGCAGGGTGTGAGGGAGTAGTCTCTGGGGGTTTGTGGAGGGGGTGCTGGGCTGTGAGGCAGTGGGGGACGTTTGTGTGTTTTGGGTGCGAGGCACTGTGGGGGCTCTTGGGGGGCAGGGTGTGAGGGAGTAGGTCTCGGGGGTTTGTGGGGGGGTGCTGGGCTGTGAGGCAGTGGGGGACGTTTGTGTGTTTTGGGTGCGAGGCACTGTGGGGTCTCTTGGGGGGCAGGGTGTGAGGGAGTAGGTCTCGGGGGTTTGTGGGGGGGTGCTGGGCTGTGAGGCAGTGGGGGACGTTTGTGTGTTTTGGGTGCGAGGCACTGTGGGGTCTCTTGGGGGGCAGGGTGTGAGGGAGGAGGTCTCTGGGGGTTTGTGGGGGGGTGCTGGGCTGTGAGGCAGTGGGGGACGTTTGTGTGTTTTGGGTGCGAGGCACTGTGGGGTCTCCTGGGGGGCAGTGGGGGAGGTCTGTGTGTTGGGATGCTGGGCAGTGTGGGTTCTGAGTGGGGTGCTGTGTAGTTGTGGTGGGCTGTGGGGAAGTGCATTGGGCAGTAGTGGGGGGGCTGTGTGGGGGGGTGCTGGGCATAGCAGTTCCGGGGCACACTGGGCATAGGGAGTTGGGGGCTGTGTGGCTCGGCCTGGGCCCACCCCTGAGGGGAAGGGGCAGGCTGGCAGCACAGGGCTGGGTGGGCCAGTGTGCGTCTGGCAACTGCCGGTTTGTATACACCTTGCCCTGGGCAGGGCTGCCCCCACCACGCCATGCCCCAATGCCCCTGGCCGGCCCCTCGCTCCAGGGACTGACCCCCCCCATGCTCCATTGCCCCCATGGGGGCCCACAAATACGTCTGGCTCTGGGCCCACAAAAGGTTAAACCGGCACGGCTGGGCCCCCACTCACCTTCGTACAGGTGCCCCCAGCCGGCGAGCTCGCAGGGCCTGCTGGCGTTGAGAGGCTCCAAGGCGCTGGGCAGGCAGGCGGGCGAGATGGAGTGGGAGAACTCGGCACAGCGGCCTGTGGCATTTGCCTTCAAATGCACCAACGCTGGGACACCAGGGAAGCAGCCGGTGAGTGAGGGTCTGGGCCCATCCTCACTACAGGAAACCAGGGGGGCAGGATTGGGGCAGTGGGACCGGGGGAGATGGGCGCTCACGATGTCCTGGCTCTGGGTGGGGGGATGGGTGCTGCGGGGGATGGGCTCTCCCCGGTGTCGTGGCTCTGGGTGGGGGGATGGGTGCTGTGGGGGGTGGGCTCTCCCCGGTGTCGTGGCTCTGGGTGGAGGATGGGTGCTGCGGGGGATGGGCGCTCACGATGTCCTGGCTCTGGGTGGGGGGAGGGGGGCTGCGGGGGATGGGCTCTCCCCGGTGTCGTGGCTCTGGGAGGGGGGATGGGCTCTCCCCAGTGTCGTGGCTCTGGGTGGGGGATGGGTGCTGCGGGGGATGGGCTCTCCCCGGTGTCGTGGCTCTGGGAGGGGGGATGGGCTCTCCCCAGTGTCGTGGCTCTGGGTGGGGGATGGGTGCTGTGGGGGATGGGTGCTCACCGATGTCGTGGCTCTGGGTGGGGGATGGGTGCTGTGGGGGATGGGCTCTCCCCAGTGTCGTGGCTCTGGGTGGGGGATGGGTGCTGCGGGGGATGGGCTCTCCCCAGTGTCGTGGCTCTGGGTGGGGGATGGGTGCTGCGGGGGATGGGTGCTCACCGATGTCGTGGCTCTGGGTGGCCTGGGAGTAGTTCTCATGGAGCACGTAGTCCTGCACACGGAGTTCGGCGGAGCCCTGTGTGCTCCTGTTATAGTGGGTCTGCCCCAGCCTGACAGAGATGTGGGAGATGCTCGGCCTGCAGGACGGGACCAGTCATCAGCTAGGGAAGCGCCGCTGGCCGCCCACCGCAGCCCTGCCCCCTCCCCGGTGTGCCCTGCCCCGCCTGGCCGTGCTCAGTGACTTGCCTGTGCCGCAGACAGTGCGCCGCTGTCAGCACCCAGCAGGAGGCGATGAGGGTCCCCCCGCAGAAGTGTTCCCCCAGGGAGAGGGCTGCCAGGTAGGGATGGGAGCCGGGCAGCGCCAACATGCCGCCAACAACCCGACTCCGCAGGGACAAGCTCTTCTTGTACCGCTGCCCACAGCCCTGAGCAGAGCTGTCGCTGGGGCTCGGGGTCGTGGTCTTGGCCTCCGGCTGGCCCCCTGCTTCTACTGTGTCCACAGCACCTGTGGGGAGAGAGCCGGTCACGTGAGGCTCCGCTGCCCGCCCCCCTCCTTCTGAGAGATCCTTGGGGCTTACCCGCTGCGTGCCGCTCGCATGGGGGGACACTGCAGAACTCCCAGCTGAGCTGCTCCTCCCTCAGCGTGTAGCACCAGGGCCGGCTGTCGTTATCGGGGTTCCTGCAATGGAGAACCCCCCACTCCGTCAACGGGCTCCAGCATAGAGCAGCCAGGAGCCTGAGCCCCAGCTCTTAGCACCCTGCCCCATCTCACCCAGCCCTTGCCCTGGCGTCTCGCATCTCCTGCCTGCCAGCTCCCCTCTCTGGGGCTGGTGCCCGTTGCTCACCTGCAGAAGGCGTGCCCGCCCAGGCCCAGGCTGAGTGCGTCTCGCATGGAGCGGCTGGAGAACTCGTGGAACAGCAGGTCAGAGTCCCAGGGCAGGCACTGTGCCCCTGAGAGGGTGGTGTGGGCCGTGCCCCTGTACAGGAGCCCGCTCCCGGTGTAACAGGCCTGCCTCTGGTCTGGTGAGTAAAGAGCCAGTCACTGGATGTCTCTCCACGGCTCCCTCCCCGCAATCCCTCAGGCCCCAGCCCTTGGGCCACTCTCAGAGCATGTGGGCACCTCCAGCTCCGCTCTGGGCTGCCCTGCTCCCCCATGGGCTCTGGGAGGCTGGATGCCCAGAGCTCTGATCCCAGCTCCGTGACCTCGACCAGGCCCGGTCCCTCCGGGGGCGCAGGGATCTGACCCAGCCCGTGCAGTCCCGCGTCCCTGCCCCGGCACAGGCTCTGGGTGGAAGTACCTATGTCACAGAACGGCCCAACGTAGCCGCTCCGGCAGCTGCAGACCCGCTCCCGCTTCACTTCCATGCAGTGCCCTCTGTTGAGACAGGGGTTTGTGGGACACGCTGCAGAGCAGAGACAGGTGTCAGGGCTGCCTCCATGGGGCCAGCTGCTGCCGGGGGGCTGGCACTGACCAGCTGTTTGGGGCCAGTCCGGCATACGGTGCCCAGCTCAGCCGCCCCTGAGCAAGCAGCGCATCACCACTGCCCAGTCCAGCACCTCCCGCTGCCCTGCCTGACCCCCCGTTTGGCTCCTCTGTCTGCCCACGCCCTGCCCTCTGCGGGGTAGCCCCAGCCTCCTTTGGGGTGGACCCTCCCACTGTGGAATAGCGCTCTCTGCCCCCCGCTCTCACCCTTGCCATGGGCTGGCCGGCAGACAGCCTTCCCGCCGGCACAGTGGCACTCCTCCACGCTGGGGGGCCGGTACCTCAGCCACCTCTCTCCCTCCAGGAAATACGCCAGCCGCCGCTCTTCAAAACAGCTCTCTGCAAAAGCCGAGTGGGGCCAGTAGGGAATGAGCCTGGGCCTCCCTTCCGCCAGCCCAGACACAGCCCAGTCCCACCTCGGCACCTGCCCATGCCCCAGCTCAGGCCAGTCGAGTCCCTGCCCACTGCGAACCCAGGGCCTGTTCCCAGGGGCTGCTGCTGGCCCGGCCGGGTGGGGTGGGGTGTGTCCGACATCATGAAGCCAGCTGGGCTCAGTAGTGGGGCTGTGTGTGGCTCTGATCTGTGGGGGTCTCTGCCCCCCAGCTGGGTCCTGCTGCAAGCAGCTGCCCCTGGTGAGGTGGTTCTGGAGCAGTCCTCCCTTGGAGGTGAGTCTGACACAGCCAGTGGCAGGGTCCCAGGGCAATGGGGGGGCAGCAGGGTCAGGCCGGGAGGTCCCCACTCCTTTGCTCCCTACTGGGGCTGTGTGGCACAGGAGGGTGGGGTGGGTGCTGGGCCCAGTCACCTTTCTGGCAGTGCCTGCCATGGAAGCGGGCAGGGCACACACAGTGGTAGCCATCCTGGTTACTCTTGCAGGCCCCCCCGTTCTCACAGGGGTTCGGCTTGCAGGGATCTGCAGACAGAGAGCGGAGTCAGGGGCAAAGGCTCTAGGCTGGGGGGCAGCAGCGCCAGGATCGCCAGGCCCTGCTGGGACCTAGCCCTGGGGCCTGGACAAGCGCCTGGGAGGGAGCTGGTCTGGGTAGAGCCGTGGGAGGGGCTGGTGGAGCCTGTTGTGAGTCCAGGGCTGCCTTAGGGCTGGGCGACTCCAGGTGACCGCCCAGGGGTGCCATAGTCAAGGGGGCGCCGTGCAGCACCGCAGAAGTGCTCGCTGTCAGGGTAAAGACAGAACCTGCTCCCAGCTGGCAGGGGAGCGCTGGGGGGGGGTGTGTGTGCCCAGGAACATGTGGGGGTGTCTGTGTGTGAGCGGTGATGCCCCCCTGCCAACATTCCTCTGTGCCCCCCCAGGGGGCTGGGGGTGGGGAGCAGCAACACCAAGCGCTCTGGGCACCCAGCTCACTTTCCCCACCTGGGCTGTGCTGCGGCATCAGGAGCTGCTGCTCTCTGCCCTGCCCTTGCGCAGCCCAGGCAGGGAAAGTGACGGGCTGCAGGGAGCCCTGACGTCGCTCCTCACTCCCCCCTCACAGCCCCCTAGGGGTGCACGGGGCGGAGGGGCAGCGTTCGGCGGGGGGAGCGAGCACCAGTAGCTCCGTCTGTGCATCCAGGTCACTTTCCCCACATGGGCGCAGGGGTTAGGGGTCCAGGGGGGTGGGGCACCCCCGGAGGCCAGGGGCGCATCATGCCCATAGGGGCCAGGGGCAATGGGGGGCACCATGCCCTTGGGGGCCAGGGGCANGGAGGGGCAGCGTTCGGGGGGGGGGGGGAGCGAGCACCAGTGCCAGCAGCTCCGTCTGTGCATCCAGGTCACTTTCCCCACATGGGCGCAGGGGTTAGGGGTCCAGGGGGGTGCGGCACCCCCGGAGGCCAGGGGCGCATCATGCCCTTGGGGGCCAGGGGCACAGTGGGGGGCATCATGCCCACAGGGGGCAGGGGCAATGGGGGGCACCATGCCCTTGGGGGCCAGGGGCACGGTGGGGGGCATCATGCCCACAGGGGCCAGGGGCCCCGGGGGGCACCATGCCCCTGGGGGCCAGGGGCACAGTGGGGGGCAGCATGCCCACAGGGGGCAGGGGCGCCAAAATACAAGTTCACCCAGGATGCCATTTTCCCTAAGGCCGGCCCTGGGTGGGTTAGCAAAGGGCAGTGGGACATGGGATGCAGACACCCCCCCCCCACATGTGGGGCTGGAGCAGGGAAATCTTATTCCCCCTCCCGCAGGGGTCACTTAGGTTCCCATTGGCCGCCGCACCTGTCACTCTCTTGTCCTCCCCACAGAGAGTCCACTTGTGGTCCTGGTCGTAGTTCTCGGTGGTGGCGCACCTGTTGCGGGAGGTGACAGTGAGGGGGGAGCGATGGGGCGGCCCCGGAGACCAGGGGGGTGAGGGGGCAGTCATGGGTGCTTGGCCTGGTCCCTGGCGAGACCGGAGCTCTCTGGGCATTGCGTGGAACGTGCTGCCCCAGGGGCCTGTGCTGGCGCCAGGCGCTGCGCCCTTGCCCTGGGGCCAAAGCCCTACCCCAAGGGGGTGAATCCCGGCTCCCCAGAGGGCTCTGCTCTCCCTGCGTCTCCCGCATGGGGCTGGTCATGGGCATGGAGAGGGCAGCCGTCCTGCCTGCCCTCTCACCTCTGCCCGAGAGCGCTCTGTCGGGCTGCCGCCCTCCCCACAGATGGGGGCCGGAGGAGGGCCCTTCCTTGGCGTTTGGGGCACAAGGCTCTTACCAGGACCGGTGGCCACGCAGGCCGTCCCGGAGGCAGGAATGGTGCATCTTGCGCTGGTAGCGGAAGGGGAAGTGGCAGGGCTCCCCACTGGCTGCTGTCACTGCAAGGCAAGGGCAGAAGGGGAGCTGCCCTGAAACAGTCCCTCCCTGGGGGGCTTCGGGCCCCTCCTCTCCCCCACCCCTGGCAGGAGGGAGGGATGGACAGTCTCCCCCTGCCCCCATCTCACCTAGCGGACACCAGTTCCCAGCCCCTGCCCCGGGGGAACTGCTCCCAGGGGCTGCCTCTGCGGCCATGTGCTGCTCAGCCGGGGTGAGAGCTGGGCTCGTGCCAGTGACCAGCCCCCCAGGACAGCCCCTCTAGCCCAGCGGGTCGCCCCCAGTGTTGGCAGGCCCAGGCAGCAGCGGGCACGTGCTCTGCCATCCAGGACCCCCGGTGCCAGGCTGGAGCTGCTCTCGCCCATGACAGACACTCACCCTCGCTCTTCATCCTCGGCGGGGGCTTGGCATGCCGGTCCTGCGGGACAGAACCCAGTGAGCATGTGCAGCGAGCCCCACGCTGGCCCCCGCCTTGGCCACAGGGGGGCAGCCGTGGGGGTCCCTGCCCTGTGTGCCCCTGGGGACAGGGCCTAGCACATGCCTGGCTCCGAGGCACTGCTGCTCTCAGTGGCCGTTCAGCCCTTCCCCTCTGGGGGCCTCATGCCCCCTTCTCGGGGGCGAAGCAGGGGCCGTCCCTGGCCAGAGAGGAGTTGAGAGCAGGAGCCAGGGCCAGCGGCTGCCGGGACTGTCCCTCTCCAGCTGGAGCCAGGTCAGAGCATCCCTCTGGGCTGGGCCCCCGCGTAGCGCAGGGTCGCCCCGGGGCCCAGTCTCACAGGTGTGGGTGCTGATAAGGAAGGAAGCCAGGGTCGGCATGCGGGGCCAGCCCTGGGGGGCCCAGCAGGGAGAGCTTGAGCGGGCGGCAGGCTCTGGGGTGCGTCTGTGCTGGGAAGGGCAGGCCCAGGAGAGCAGCCTCCTGCCATGGCTGGGGGCGCATTATGTAGGGCAGTGCCTTGGCTTAGAGGGGTTGGGGGAGGGTCCCGTGGGCTCACACTTAGCGGGGGAGGGTCATGTGGGCTCACACTTAGCGGGGAAAGGGAGGTTCCCGTGGGCTCAGAGGGGTTGGGGGAGGGTCCTGTGGGTTCACACTTAGCGGGGGAGGGGAGGGTCCCGTGGGCTCACACTTAGCGGGGGAGGGGAGGGTCCCGTGGGCTCAGAGGGGCTGGGGGAGGCTCCCGTGGGCTCACACTTGGCGGGGGAGGGGAGGCTCCCGTGGACTCACACTCGGCGGGGGAGGGGAGGCTCCCGTGGGCTCAGAGGGGCTGGGGGAGGCTCCCGTGGGCTCACACTTGGCGGGGGAGGGTCATGTGGGCTCACACTTGGCGAGGGAGGGGAGGGTCCCGTGGGCTCACACTTAGCGGGGGAGGGGAGGTTCCCGTGGGCTCAGAGGGGTTGGGGGAGGTTCCCGTGGGCTCACACTTGGCGGGGGAGGGGAGGGTCCTGTGGGCTCACACTTGGCGAGGGAGGGGAGGGTCCCGTGGGCTCACACTTGGCGGGGGAGGGGAGGGTCCCGTGGGCTCACACGCTCAGTGTGCTACACAGAGTTGGTGTGAATTGCCCCAGGCCCCAGCGAGCCTGGGCCGATGCTGGGGCTAGAACCTGTGCCTGGCTCCTAGCCCTACACTCAGCTCTCCAGGGCACAGGCCTGACCCGGGCACTGTGAGCCAGGGCTAGCCTGGGTCCGGTGGGACACTTTGGGGATTAAGGGTGCATGGGGCAGGGAGGGACTGGGGGTCACGGTCGGAGGGGGCTGGGGGTCAGCAGCTTGGGGGGCTGGGCATGAGGGAGGGTTGAAGCCAGAGTGAATTGTTGTGATACTCGGGGGGGGGGGGGGGGGGGGGGGNTGCCCCCGGGCTGAGCAGTAGAACCAGCAGCAGCAGCAGGGACATCATGGCGCTGTGCAGGGCAGGGGCTGCGCCCGCTCCCAGGCAAAGCAAACAGTCCCCAATCGATCCAGCCCAAAGCAAAGGTCTTTGGGGTGGGATTTAACCAGGGCTCCTGGGGGGGCAGGGATGGCGGGGGCTGTGTCTGGGTGTGCTCCAGGGTGACAGCAGGGGCCTGAGAGCCAGGAAGTCCTGAGCCACAATCCCATTGCCCCCAGTGCTCTGCACCAGTCCCTTCCCCTTTAGCTTCCTCAGTTTCCCCACCTGTAAAATGAGAGTGCTGGGCCTGAGGGATGAGCTGGTGAATGTTTGCGAAGGGCTGAGGAATGGTCCCAGCTTCCCCCCGGCTTGGGATGGGAGAACAGTCTGCACTGCACGGCCACAGAGGGCCAGCCCTGGGGCGCTGTGACCTCGTCTTTGCCCACTGCCCTGCAACCAAACAAGGACTCGCCCACCAGAATAGCGAGGGGCTGCGAGGCAATTGGCAGGGCCAGGCCGGCCTTCCCCTTGCCCTGGGGCCAGCAGCTCCTGGGAGATGCCCCTTGGCGGCTGAGACCGGCATTCTGCTGTCGGGCTGTGGTGTGGGGAAGAGGCACTGCCCTGCCCTGGCCAGAGCCCACATCTGCCTGGCTCCTGCTCGTGCCCAGCTGGAATATGCAGCCATAGAAGCAGACTCCAGGGGCCTGTTGGATTAAAAGTAATAATTAATACATTGATGCTTTTCTGGAAAGTACAATCCAGTACAGACCCTGGATTTGATTTCTATTATTAGAAAGAAATATGTCTCTCAGCCTGCTGAGTTTGTGCTAATTGAAACAGGCCTGCCAGCTGGCAAGGTCTGTGCTAACTGTAGAAAAACATTCAGAGACAAAGTTTGTGCTAAAAGTGATAAGATAACAACATGTCGGCACGACGCTAGAGAAGTGTGGTGGTTTTCAGCGCTGATGCTGCCATGGCTTGGAGGCAGGAGCCTGGGCGGGGCTGCCCCCAGGCCATGGCAGCATCAGCGCTGAAAACCACCACACTTCTCTAGCGTCGTGCCAGAGGAGCTCACCCTGGGCGCAGGGGTGGGCAGAGCAGCCACCGCCACCCCCACCCGGTACTGAGCCTGGATCCTGCCTGGGCCACCAGCTGCGGGGAGTGCAGCATGGGCATTACCCAGACGCTGTGCCCAGGGACTGGGCCCCCATACATCCCGCCGGCCCAGGGACCTGGCACCACCCATCGCCTGGCCCAGAGACCTGGCCCCTCTGCAGCCCCCTGGCGCAGGGACCTGGCACCCTCCCGCAGCCTTCCTGACTGGCCATGTTTCTGGAGTGATTTGACCCCACATTTGTATTAATTCCTTGCTCACAATCTTTCCCCAGTGCCCCCCAGTCTTACCCTCCCATCTGCAGGGTCTCTGCTCCCCCTCCCCACTCTCCTGTAGAAGCGTCTTCCCTGGGCCAATCCCCAGGGATGGAAAGGTTAAGCTGGGGCATGGGTGGGCGGGGGGCAGCCATCGCCCCTGCCCCATTGTGGAGCAGAGGCAGAGCTGGGCATGGAGGCCCAGAGGCAACGCAGCACAGCGCCTTCTAGCGGCCAGGACACAGAGCGGGGACGTTCACCCTGCTGTGGCCTGGCCCTTGGGGAGCCCTGGGGGTGAGGCAGGGCCCCAGCTGCCTCCCCAGTGCAATCCAAGCGCTGTCCCGTCCCTGCTGGGTCCCGGCCAAAGCCCTGGCCGTGGCTGCCCCAGGCCTGAGGGGCAGAGAAAGGTCAGTGGGAGAGGGAGCCAGGCCGGTTGGGATGGTGTAGAGGGGGCAGGGGGGCCTGCGCTGACACTTGTCCCTGCTTGCAGCCCACAGCCTCGTCCCCTGCGTGGCACTGGCGTGGCACACCCTGCACCCTGCCTTCTGTGCAGCGGGAAGAGCCTTGCCATTGGCCCCGTGCTCAGAGCTGGCTCCGTGGCGCCCTGCTCATCCGCACAGAGGGAGGGAGGCGCCTCCTGGAATTAACTCCCCTATCGGCCCTCGCCCCATTTCCCTTCCTGGCTGGTCTTTTGCAGCTCACAATTAAGCAGCACTTTGCTTCTAAAAATACCCCGGGCAGCTGAGGGTGTGTGACGGGGGCAGGTGCAGGGCAGGTGTGGCCGAGCAAGGAGCACTCCCTCCACGGGTGCCCCGGCCTCCCCAGGCTCTGCTTGGCCTCTCCACCCCACTGCTGCCAGGACCTCTCCAGGGCTCCCAGGCCTGCCCCCTGCGACCAGGCACACTGCATGTGACCATCAGTGCAGGGGTCTTCTGGGACGTGGCTGGCCTGGCTCCTACCTAGCGCTCGACGAGGGTCCTGGGACGGGGGAGGGGGCTAGGACAAGCGCTGGTGCTACAGGGTCCCTGTGGGACCTGATGTTGCCCCTGCCCAGCCCCTTGGGGAGGCCAGTCAGACCATGTGCTCTGGCCCCTGTTGGTCCCACGCAGACAGCGATTCCGTGGGGCTGTCCCAGGTACAGCTCGCAGAGCCGGCCTTGCTCTGACACTGCCCCCAGCCTTTGGCCCTGGCCTCCCCCCAGCTCCCGGGTCTGGGAGTGGCTGCCGGAGGATAAAGGGAAGCACTCACACACAGTCATGCAGAGCAGGCTGGAGGGCTGGGCAGCTGGTTCCTGAGGCCTAGATTAATTTGGGCCCATCCATCCCACAGCCTGGAAACCTGACTGGTCAGATTAAAGCTGCCGCAGCATCTAATTTGTACAGCCGAGACTCAGAGTCATTCATGATGTGAAGAATCAGTGGGGCAGGTGTTGGTGAAATGGAAGAGGAGTTGCCTGGCGGTGCTCCTCTCAGCTGAGGTACCAGCTGGGGCTGCTCTAGTGCACTAGCAACCTCACCCCCTTGGCATGATCTGTCCGGTAACCGGTGGGGCATAGGAGGGAGGGGCTGGCCCCACCTTGGAACATGAGCTCTCCCCTGCAGGGTGCACAGGCCAGTCTATGCTGCACTGCAGGGAGGCTGGTTGAGAGGCTAAAGCAGGCAGGGAACGGGCTCCCTGGGGCTAGTCGCTGCTGTCTCTGCAGGATGCCTGGCCATGCTTTCCCCTCTCTATGCCTCAGTTTCCCCAGCTGTCGTGTGAGGACAGTGACACTTCCCTCCTGCTGCCCGTGTTCTGTGGAAGTGTGCAGCTTTGCTCTGACTCCTCCCCGCTCTCTCCCTCCACCCACAGCAGCCCCCGCAGCTGGTGCCATTCTGGTGCCCACAAGGCATTCTGCCTGCTCTCCAGCACCCAGCAGCCTCCCTTGTTTCCTAGCAAGTGTCTGGCCCATGGCATCCCTGCAGCACAGCCAGGGCCCGGGCCGGAGGCCTGGGACGTGTGAGGGACAGACAGTGAACTGACCTGACATTCCAGCCACGGCTGTTTGGGGTTCCCCTGTGCCCGCAGAGTGGGGTGACGGGTTTTCCTTCAACCTTTCCCATTTTTTCCCTTTTTTTTAATTAGTTGCTGTTTAATAAATTGTATTTGCTTGAACTGTATGGAATGATCAGTGGGTCAGGGAAGTGTCCAGTGCAGAGAGAGCACCCCGGAGTGGGACACCCGAGCCCCTGCCCTAAGTGACCACGACAAGGTTGGGGGTCGAGCCCCCCCCCGAATCCTGGGCCCAGCCTTGTCGGGGTTACGAGGACTCTGCCGTGCGGGAGGGAGGAAGAGGAGCCCTCGAGGTCAGGCAGGGCTCGGGGTAAAGGGAGTGGGAGCGAGGACTCAGATTGTAGCGTATAAGCCAGGAAAGTTCCCCAAATTAGAGGGACCATCCCCCGCTTACACTAGCTTGACACCCAGTACTGTGGGCAGGTCGCTGCGAGTGTCTCCTTCTGGGCAGGATCCAGCTTGTTCTTCCCAGGGCCCGTCGAGTGGTGGTACCTGCTGGCCTGTCAGCGGGAGCACCCCTGGGGCTAGTTTGCCCCCGAGCAGCGAGGATGGAAAGGGGCGAGTTGGGTTTCCATTCAGGTTCATTTCTGACTCGCCGGTGCTTGGCAGTGCCGCGCTGTTTGCTGCTGTGGGTGTGGAGGTGGTAGGAGTTGAACGTTCTGTTTGCACTGGATGAGTGGGCAGAGCTGGCCCATTCCTCAGTGAGAGGTTCTGCTCTGCTGGGATCCCTGGACCCACGGCAGGTTGTTCACAGAACTCGTCCTGGGGGGTTCCATTGGGGTTTTATCCCACGTAGCTGGTGCCATGGGATCTGTCACTAGCTGGGCCCCACGTTTCACTCCTGTGGAGCTGGGTTGGGTTAGGGTTGCTGCTGAATGGTCATGGGCCCCGGGGGGACTGTGAATTTGTCTCATGCAGCAGAAGCCCCAGCCCATGCTTGTGCCTAGTGTCCTGGCATCAGTGTTGAGCTGCTGAAAGCGCCTCTCGCCTAGGCTCCTGTCCATGGCCAGCCCTGGCCACATCTCCTTGTGCAGGGGAGATGCAGGAGCCAACCTGCAAGCCTGTCGCGCGCTGGAAGGATGCCGGCTGGTCCATGTGGCAATGGGGCTTCAGACCCGAGGCCAGAGGCCCCTCCGGAGCAGTGCAGGGGGCGAGCCGGCAGCCAGGGCGGGACGGCGCAGAGTGCTCAGAGGTGGGGTACAGCAATCTGACTCCTGGATGGATGCGCCTGACGCTGCAGCACCCACGGCGCTGGGAGAACTGCCCAGCAAGGGGTGGGCTGAGCTGCCCTGCGAGCTGCGCTGGCTTGCACAGGGGTGAGCTGGGAAGGGGGACGGGTGGTGAGACGGGTGTGGGGAGGATCACATTGCATACGGAGATAAGATGGCCATACTGGATGTGACCAGGTGGGAATCTTTTGTAATATCTCTATGGAGCCAGTGCATGCCTCAGTTTCCCCTATATGCTGCATTGTGACCGAGTGGAGGCAGGATCGGCTCCAGGCACCAGCTCAGCAAGCAGGTGCTTGGGGCGGCCAAGGGGAAGGGGCGGCACGTCCAGCTCTTCAGTGGCAATTTGGTGGCGGGTCCCTCGGTCCCTCTCGGAGGGAAGGACCTGCCGCCGAAGTGCCGCTGAAGAAGAAAGCGGCGCGGTGGAGCTGCCGCCGAAGTGCCACCGATCGCAGCTTTTTTTTTTTTTTTTTCCCCCGCCGCTTGGGGCGGCAAAAACCCTGGAGCCGGCCCTGAGTGGAGGGGCAGGGTCTGTTTGCTTTCAGGACAGGCTAAGACACAAGTGTGAATGGTGCCCAGCTGGCTGGGCCTTAGTCCCCGTATCAGGGGAGCATCTGAGAAGACAATGGCAGATCCAATGGTCTGGACACTGACACCTAGCAACCAAGGCCCCAGAGGGATGTGTCCTGCCCCGCGTCTCAGCAGGGGGATGAACTGCATCCCCCCAGCCCAGAACAAAGGACTGGGGGCACGAGGAGGTGAAGCGTGGGCTACAGGAAGCAGTCAGGGCACAGGTCAGACAGAGAGAGAGACGGAGCTTGAACTGAGGGGTTCAGTGCAGCTTGGCTGGGCTCTGGGCTGGCCCGTTTACCCTGCATTGCTCTGGGCTACCCAAGGCTGCCTGTGCTGTGCTCCCGTTGGTTGCTAACCCCTGCTGTGTGAATGTCACTGAAAATGCTTGTGGAAGTGCATGGACCAGTCTCTAGCAGGGTCTGTCTCGGTGGGACTCGCTGCCAGGAGCTCACGGGGTGGAGCAGGGGGCTGCAGGCCCAGAGGTCCACTCTAAGGAGGCGATGAAGCTGGGTGACTTACCCTAGCGGGTCTGGCACACAGAAAGGGTTTCTCCTAGAGACTGTTAAGCTGGGGCCATAGCACCGATCCTCTGACACTGGGTCAGACCAATGGGCCATCTAGCCCAGTATCCTGTCTGCTGACAGCGGCCAGTGCCAGATGCCCCAGAGGGAATGAACAAGAGCAGGGCATTTTGGAGTGACCCATCCCCTGTTGTCCAGTCCCAGCTTCTGGCAGTCAGAGGTTTTGGGGCACCTGGAGTGTGGGGTTGTGTCCCTGACCATCCTGGCTAGTAGCCATTGATAGACCTGTCCTCCAGGAACTTACCCAGTACTTTTTTTGACCCCAGTTATACGTTTGGCCTGCGCAACATCCCCTGGCAAATTCCACAAGTTGACAGTGTGTTGTGTAAAGAACTAGGATTTGTTTGTTTTAAACCTGCTGCCTTTTAATCTCATTGGGTGAGCCCTGGTTCTTGTGTTATGGGAAGGGATAAATAACACTTCCTTCATCATATTCATTTTGGTACAACTTGGCTGAAAGATTTCATTTGGGTGCAGATCATCCCACAAATGGCAGAACCCTCCCCCCGCCCCCCAGCCACGTTTCCTTGGTTACAACGCATTCATTGCCCACCATGACCTCCAGGCCTCAAAGGAGGAGCACAATGCATCTCTGACCAGGTTTCCCTGACCATTTGGGGCATTTTTCAGCGGTGCCCTTTCCAGACATTCAGAAAATCTCTCCATCTTCTGCTCTACCCATCCTCGCGCACTCTCCTTGTTCTTGAGCTTGCTCACAAGGAGCTCTGCAAACGTCCTTCTTGGGGATTCAGTCCTCAGAATTGAAAGAACATTACAAGGGACAGGCCGAAAACAGGACGGTGCACTGCCTTCCTGGAGCCAATACATGAGACATCGCTCTAAGATTGGACAGGCTTTCGAAATCGATGGGATCCATTGGTGACGGTTCATATCTGCACTAATGACCCAGTGTCCCAGGATATCTCGCAGACAGCAGATGACTTCAGGGAACTCGGAAGTGTGCTGAAGAAGAATATCCAAGCAGTCTTCTCTGAGACTCCCTGTCCCATGAGCAAAGGGTGACAGAAGGCAGAAGAGTCTGGAAATGAGCCGCTGGCTAGGAAAGGGTGGAGGGATGTGATTTGGTGGAACATTGGTCCCCATTCTATGGGTCTGTATAGTGGCTGGCCTCCAGCTCAGTAGAAGGAGACCAATATCGCTGAGGAAAGGCTGGCCAGAGTAGGCAGGAGGGCATTCAACTGATAGCAAAAGGGGAGGGTAAAAAGAGGGAAGATCTGAACCCTCAGCTAGCACAAAATCGAGGTGCCGAGAACAAAATGAATCCAGGTACCAAGGACGTGGAGAGAAGACATTCTTGAATTGCCTTGACCCCAATGCTAGGAGCCTGGGAAACAAAGCAGAGGGATTGGAATTGCTAATTTATGAGGATAAATTCGATCTAGTTGGTACTGCTGACACCTGGTGGGTTGAGTCACACAACTGAACTGTTAAAATCAATGGTTATAACCTTTTCAAGAAGGATTGAATGGGCAAAAGGGGAGTGTAGCATAGTGGGAGAAAAGGTAGCCTGATTGGGGGAAGTGGCCACAGCTGGGGTCACACCTAATCAGGCCACAGCAGGCCCTGATAAGAAGAGCTAAGGGAGGAGCTGGGTCAGAGTCTCTCTCCAGCCTTGGAGGGAGAAGGACCTGGCTGTCTGGGACCTGAGCAGGGTACCGGAAGCAGAGCAGGGCTGGGGAAAGGCAAGAGGAGCTGGGGAGCTCCAGCCTGGCAACTCCCCAGGCTGAGGCCTTGTTAAAGGCCGAAGGAGGTACTGGGGCTGCAGAGGGGCAGCCCAGGGATAGGCAGAGGCAGCTGGTCCAACCCCCTTGCCAGTGATGAGTGGCCATGACACACTGCAGTCTGCCCCAGGGAAAGGGGGCTAGATGAGGACTGGCAGTAGCCACTGAGGCAAGGTGGGTTTAGAGGGTTGGGGGTTCCCCTGGGAGGGGAGACCCAGAGTGTGAGGGTATTGCTGGGGGGCAGAACCCCGAGGTAAAGGGCACTGGGGTCTGGGATGGACATGGGGCCCTGAGGCAGGTGAGACACCGGCCAGCAGAGGGTGCTCTGAGAGCTGGAATTGAGCTAATTCCTGAGGCAACCAGCAGGAGGAGGTGGCCTGGGTGAGTCTGTGGTCTGCTACAGGGAGGAAGGGGAACTCTATGTCAAAAATGGCATTGCTTCTTTCCAAGTCACTGGTAACTCAGAAGAAAAGGAAGTGCTTGTGGCTCAATGTCTAAGAGATAAAGCACAGAATGGGGCATTGGGTGGCGTCTGCTCCAGACCCTGAATCACACTAGGAACAGGATGGGTGGCTCCTTAAGCACTAACTATAATGTGTAGGGGGAAAAAGCTGCCTGATCAGTACTTCAATCTGAGTGACACATGCTGGAGGTTTCATGCTGCCAGGACTAAAATGTCCTTGGAATTTCTAAACATGATGACAATTTCCTGATTGAAAAAGTGTTGCATCCAACCGAGGGGGGGGGGAGAATGCTATATTAGATCTTGTTGTGACAGATAAAGAGGGACTGATCAAAGAACTAAAAATTAATGGTAACTTAGCTACACATGATCATGACTTGATCACATTTATAATGTGCAAACAGAATAAAGTCCAGATCAGTTTATTTATATATATATACACTTTGTGCTTTAAAAAGGCCAGTTTCACAAAGCTTCTGAGCCAAATCAGCTGTGAGGAAGAATTTAATCAGAAAAATGTGAATGGCAATTGGCAGTTGTTTAAGAACACTTCATTAGGTGCCCCAAAAGCCACAATTGAAGAAGGCCATACTGGTTAAAAACCAATCTGGTTTAGTGGGGAAGTGAAGGCAGCTATAAAAAGCAAAAACATGTATATAAAACAAATGGAAGAAAGGAGAAGTTGATAGTAATATAACTCGGAAGACAGGAATTGTAGCAAATTGATAAGGGAAGCAAAGACACAGGGAGAAATCTATGGCCATCAGAGTTAAAGACAATAAGAAGGAATTTTTTAAAATAAACTAGGAACACACAGAATCCAAACACTGGTATTCGTCCATTACTAGATGGAAATGGTAGAATTAGCAATAATAAGTCAGAAAAGGCAGAAGTATTCAATAAATATTTCTGTTCAGTATTTGGGGGGGAAAAACAGATGGTGTAGTCATATCATATGATAACATTCTTTCCATTCCATTATTATCTCAGGAGGATGTTAAACAGCATCCCTGACATTTTTCAGTCAGCAGGTCCAGATAACTTGCATCCAAGAGTTTTAAAAGAGCTGGCTGAGGAGCTTGCTGGACTGTTAATGTTGATTTTCAAGAAGTCTTGGAGCACCATGGAAGTTCCAAAGGACTAGAAGAAAGCTAATGTTGTGCCAATATTTAAAAAGGGTAAATGGTATCACCTCCATAATTATAGGCCTGTCAGCTTGACATTGATCATGGGCAAGATAATGGAGCAGCTGAGCCAGGACTGGATGAATAAAGAATTAAAGGAGGGTGAATAATTAATCCCAATCAATGTGGGTTTATGGAAAATAGATGCTGTCAAACTAATTTGATATCTTTTTAGATGAGATTACTAGTTTGGTTAATAAAGGTAATACACCTCTACCCTGATATAACGCGACCCGATATAACACGAATTCTGATATAACGCGGTAAAGCAGCGCTCCGGGGGGGTGGGGCTGCGCACTCTGGCGGATCAAAGCAAGTTCGATATAACGTGGTTTCACCTATAACGCGGTAAGATTTTTTGGCTCCCGAGGGCAGCGTTATATCAGGGTAGAGGTGTAGTTGATGTAATAGACTTGGACATTTGCAAGGCATTTCACTTGGTACCACATGGAAAGATATTACATTAACAGGGCCCACATTCAATGGACTAAAGCTGGCTAGCTGCGAGGTCTCAAAATGTAATTGTGAATGGGGAATCAGCATGGAGCAGGTGTGTGCTAGTGGGTCCCACAGGGATCAGTTCTTGGCCCTGCACTATTGAACATGTTTATTAATGACCTGAAAGAAACCATAAAATCAGCACTGTGAAATGTAACGACTCTGGCAGGGGTGCTCTGAGCCCCTGGACTACAGCGGTAATGGTGGCAGAGGCTCAGGACTCCGTTTCCCAGAGTGCCTCAGGCCTAGAGCGGAGCTAGAACTGGCTGGCAGCACCACCAGAACCAATGATATGCCAGACCTTAGAGACAAGGGTTTGGTTTTCCGCTGTGTTTGGAGTGGAACAGGAGAGAAGTGTCACAGCCAGAGAGGCCCTTCTGCCCATCTCAAGGGAAGATTTTGAGCCCTGTAGGGGTTTGAACAGTGTTATCTAGGGTGACCAGACAGCAAGTATGAAAAATCGGGACGGGGGTAATAGGCACCTATGGAAGAAAAAGCCCCAAATATCGGGACTGTCCCTATAAAATAGGGACATCTGGTCACCCTAGTGTCATCGCAGCCGAGAGCAGACACCCAGGAGGCTGTGGAGCGAGTTATGGCCATGGCCTAGCTGCCCATGGGAACCCAGAGCTGCGAGGACGGCTGACCGTCGGGGCGGACACTCTGTAAGAACACCCCTGGTTGTTTAGTTTTGTTTTGTTTTAAGCAGCCCGATTGCAGCGCTGCACCATCCCTCAGCCCGAGCTCACTGCTTCCCCAGCCAGGGACTGGGAGGGGGCACTGGCTGTAAATGTGGGGAGGGACAGAGTTTATGTATTGTTCATTTTGTCTCTGATTGTCCTGATCCCTTTGCCCATTGTCCCCTGCCCCGAGTTCCCCACACCTAATAAAGCCCCAGTTACTGCTCTGTTACTCTGGGCCTTGGGATAGCTATTTAGTTTGTTGTGCTCTGACTGACACACCTCTGGATGAGATTGCGTGTTGGATATTTTCCCAAGGGACAAGCCTTCTGTGTTCTCTGCACTGGGATGGGTTTCCTTGGGTGGAGGCACCAGGCACCCTTATAGGTGAGCCCAAACCCCAGAGGGGTTTGCAGCCACACAGCAAAGCTGGGTTACATAAAGTTTGCAGATGACACAAAAACTGGGGGAGTGGTAAATAACGAAGAGGAGAGGTCACTGATTCAGAGAGGTATGGCCCACGTGGTAAATTGGGTGCAATCAAACAATAGGCATTTTAATTTGACTACTTGTAAATGTGTACTCCTAGGAGCAACGAACGTCGGCCATACTTATTGGGTGCGGGGGGGGGACTCTAGCCGGGGAAGCAGCGACTCTGAAAAAGATTTGGGGGTAGTGGTGGCTAATCAGCTGAACATGAGCTCTCAGTGTCACGCTGTGGTCAAAAGGGCTAATGTGATCCTGGGGTGCATAAACGGGAATCTTGAGTAGGAGCAGAGAGGCGTTTTTACCTCTGTATTTGGCCCTGGTGCAACCACGGCTGGAACCCTGTGTCCAGTTCTGGTGTCTACAATCCGAGAAGGATGTGGCTAAATTGGAGAGATTTAGTGAAGAGCTGCAAGAATGGTCGAGGATTAGAAAAGATGTCTTGTAATGATAGATTCAAGGAGCTCAATCTATAGCAGGGCCCCATTTATCTGATCTAGTTGGGCCAGGTCGGATCATCAAAAATTTGGACAAACCGGAAAATAGGAAAAAATGTGAGGTTGCATCGCCATCTAGTGGCCATAGAAGAGATCTCCTGCTTCTGGACCTGTGTGCCCTGGTTGTTCAGTTAATATGGAGATCTGGATAATGGAGGGTCGGATAAACGGGGTTCTGCTGGATTTAGCCTAACAAAGAGAAGGTTAAAGGGTGACTTGATTGCAGTCGATAAGTAACAACAGGGGAAACAAATATTTAATCATGGGCTCTTCAGTCTAGCAGAGAAAGGGATAACACAATGGCGGGAAGTGTAAGCTAGATAAATTCAGACTGGAAATAAGATATAAATGTTTAACACTGAGAGGAATTAACCATTGGAACAACTTAGCAAGGGGAGTGGTGGATTCTCCATAACTGGCAATTTTCAAATGGAGATGGGATGTTTTTCTAAAAGATCTGCAATTATTTGGGGAGGTTCTGTGGCCTGCGCTATGCAGGGGCTCCAACTAGATGATCACAATGGTCCCTTCTGGCCTTAGAATCTATGAATCTCACAGATGTTATGCAAAATACAGAAGGCACTTATCACATGAGACCCATCATGAGAAACATCCAGCCTTGTCATGAGGCAGCACCATCTTCCCTTCAGCCTTCAAACGCACACTCCTCTGTCATTCTGCAACCACTCTAGGTAAAATTAAGCCACTTTCTCTTGGCAAAGCAGCCATTAAAAGGCTTCAGGAGCCAAGGAAGCAAAGGGTAAATTGCGTCTTCCAGAATGACAGGAGGAATCATAACTCCACTAATGTCCATAATGGTCTATGCAGCAAGCAAGCCTGAGTTTCTATAGATCCTGGTATCATGGATCTTTCCAGACACCCCACATTAACGCAGGTGAATCTTCCATGGTGATCAACATTACAACACCGTGGAGAAACACCCCTTCCTGTTAATTGTCTTTGGCCTGGTGTGAGGGACAAAGAATAGGAGTGTGTGTCCCCTCAGTAGCCCCAGACAGTTTGGGAACCCTATCCTTGCAGAACCAGCAATAGCTTCCTGTGCATTGTCAAGCTTTGACCCAGCACCATAGCACCTTCCTCATAGCATCACAAACCTCCATGAAAACAGCCCTAATAGTTGATCTACCAACACCCAACCGGTCGCTGCAACCAAACTATATCAACCCTTTAAATCCACCAAGACTCAACGGGAGGTTTTTGACAAAAGTAGAGACCTTCTAGATCAGGGGTAGGCAACTTTATTTTATACTTTATAATTGGAGATATACCAATCTCCTAGAACTGGAAGGGACCTTGAAAGGTCATCGAGTCCAGCCCCCTGCCTTCACTAGCAGGATCAATTTTTTGCCCCAGATCCCTAAGTGGCCCCCTCAAGGATTGAACTCACAACCCTGGGTTTAGCAGGCCAATGCTCAAACCACTGAGCTATCCCTCCCCCCTTGAGCTATCCCTCCCCCAGAGGCGGCACGCAAGCTGATTTTCAGTGGCACTCTCACTGCCCGGGTCCTGGCCATTGGTCCGGGGGGCTCTGCATTTTAAATTAATTTTAAATGAAGTTTCTTAAACATTTTAAAAACCTTGTTTTCTTTATATACAACAATAGTTTAGTTATATATTATAGACTTATAGAAAGAGACTTTCTAAAAACATTAAANTGGTGGGTAGACCCACTACAAGGTTATATGAAGAGGCACAATGTAAAGTCATATGAAAAGTATCAGAGATTTATCTACAAGGATCTATTTTCCAAAGCCATGTTGATTTGCATTTACATTCCCTCCTCTAGTTCTTTATTAATTGAGTCCCATATCAGCTGCCACAGGTGCCTACTTTCTCATTTCCCTGGAGGTGCTCGACCCACGCTCTGCCCCAACCCCCACCCCGCCTCTTCCCACCCCCAACCCCCTGTGCACCCCACCCTCACTCTGCTCCCCTCCCCCTATTGCCTTCTGCCCACCCCTGAACAGCTGATCTGCAGCTGGCAGGAGGTGCTGGGAGGGGGGGCCTGCCAGTGGGGGATGAGCACCCATTATTATTTTTCCATGGGTGCTCCAGTCCCAGAGCATCCACGTAGTTGCCACCTATGTCAGCTGCTCCATTATCTTGCACAGGATTGAGCTCAGGCTGACAGGCCTGTAATTAGCAAGATACCATTTACCCTTTTTAAAAATTGGCACATTGCTGTTCTTCCAGTCATCTGGCGCTTCCCCAGCGCTCCGAGGCTTATTGCAAAGAAACGCTAACCGTGCGGTGAGCTCTTCAACCAGCTCTTTTAAAACTCTTGGATGCAAGTTACCTAGGCCTGCTGATTGAAAAGTGCCTAGCTTTGGTAGCATTAATTAGCCCGATGCTAATTACGAGATTGTGAAATCACAGGAGAGGCATCCTGCAGGAAAACACAAACAGCAGGGAGCATATTCTGTTTACAAAAAAAAGACAATGGATTCTGGGAGCAAAACGGGGGTACTTGATCCCTCACTGAGGAGACAAACTGCCAGCGTCTTCCACCTTATGAAAGGAGGGTCACAACCAAGGTGGCTGGAAAACGCTGCAAAGACTGCGGACAAGCTAAACTTCATTAGATGAGAAAATATCGTATTCATTCAACCTAATCTCTCAAATGTATTATGATTTTATTTTACATGTAACCATTTGTTCCCAAAACTTTTACTTGCTACTTCTGGAATCTGGTCTCTGTTATGTTTATAGTGAAACTAAGCCTTGGGGAAAGGGGTGGAGAGGGGGCAGGCCCTGGGGTGGGGAGTTATCCCAGGCCCTGCACCTCCCTAAGGATGGCCCTGGCCCCACCCCTCCCCCCGCCCCTCCCCCACCCCAACTACCGCCCTACCCCCCCCCAGCTACCACCTGCCCCAGCCCCACAGCTGCCGCCCTGCCCCCCCATGCCCCAGCTACCACCTGCCCCAGCCCCACAGCTGCCGCCCTGCCCCCCCCCACGCCCCAGCTACCACCTGCCCCAGCCCCACAGCTGCCGCCCTGCCCCCCCAGCTACCACCTGCCCCCGCCCCACAGCTGCCGCCCT
>QXTE01000266.1:640847-680134 GCA_003942145.1 Platysternon megacephalum
TGGGGGGGCAGTGGGTAGGGGACCCGGGGGGGCAGGGGGTGGTGGGTAGGGGACCTGGGGGGGACACACAAGGGGGGTAGGGGACCAGGGGTGGTGGGTAGGGGGATGGGGGGGCAGTGGGTGGAGGGGGTGGTAGGTAAGGGATATGGTTGGGGATGGTTAGGGGTAAGCATCGTTAACGCCCTGAACACATGAATGCTGGGGTTTGTCCAAGCCACAGAGCACATCCAGGAGCAGCAATCAGCCACGCACAGCTAAGGCCTGGGCATGTGGCTGTGGCATGCGTGGGCGATGCGGTGGGGCTGGGGAGAAGCTGTGTTTTTACTGCAGGAGATGTATGGGGAGGACTTGGGGTCAGTGACAGGGTTACTGATGGTGGAGGCGGTTGAAAGGCCAGAGTGGGGGAGGAAGGTAGAGTGGCTGCTCTGGGGGAAGCTCTTGTTGCACAAGCTTCTGCCTGTGAGATGCTATGCAGGAAGCTGAGCCATAGCCACAAGCTGATATGGTTGGGGCAGGCAGAGAGGGGGGCATTTGAGGTGTCTGAAGAGAATCAGGGTGAGTTAGCTAAGGGAGTTGTTGGGGGCTGTAGGGCTGTGCTGGGTTCAAGGATGTGCCTTGAATTAAGCATCTTCACTAGCAAAAAGAGGGTAATTATGCTGAGGGATCTGGGTCCTAGACCTAAAACCAGTCAGGGATGTTGAGGGGAAAAACCTTTCCCAAGGGTTGGTGAGAGGGTGGTGGTCATGCTGGGATATAAGGTGGATAGTGGCACATTTTAGAGAGCCAGGGAAGGTTCCAAAGGCAAAGGAATTGTTGAGAGTGGAGACAATGTAGGGAGAGGGAGCTGTGTTTAAATGACAGAAGAGGGAAGGGAGTTTGGAGAATGGATTATGTTGGGTGTGGCTGAGCATGTTGAATAGATTGGAGTGTATATGGATAAGCTGGGTGAGATTTACGGAGACATTTGTGTGAAGCCCCCGAGTGTGGGTGTCAGCCTGGCACTTGTTACCTGGGTTCACAACCTGGCACCTTGTTGGATCCTTTGCTGCTGGATATCCAGGTGCCGTTAAGAGAACCTTCCATCACTTTTGCCTGGAGTCTGGGTAAGGGACTTAGCAGCAGGTATCTAGGTCTGTCATCTCGGAGTTGGGTCACTGCAATTAGCTGTACATGGGCTACATCTTCAAAGGAGCCTGTTACGTTATGTTCAGCCCAAACTCTCCAGTGGGTGAACAAGGTTTTATTAAGCCTCAGACAAGTGGGAATGTTTGACATCTTAAAAGTCCAATGGAACAAGTTGTTTTTAAACAAATAACCCTTCTCCAGCAGCGTGTGCCACCCAAACACTGGAGCACTGAACTCCAGAGTGGGACTGACTATCATCATGCCAACTGAGCAAGATGCATAAACAATGTCCATATGTGAACTGACTTCTAGAGACTCTTTCCCTTCTGATAACTCTGAGTGCTGTTAGTAACACAAGGAGAGGTTTATTTAAATCGTATGATTTTTGGTTGACAGTACCTTATCTGAGACCATCTGGAGATTGCAATTTATCCAGAACGTGGGCTTTCCCAGGGGAAGCATCTCTCACTGGTTTTCTGTGGCCTGCACTGGCTAGCAGCCCATTTTCATGGGATGTTTATGAAGTTGGCTTTGACCTTTGGGTCTTGCCTCCTTTGGAGATTACCTTTCTCCTTGTATGATTCCACAGTAGCTGTGTTCACCAGGAGTGCACAAGCTCACAGGCCCATGGCTTAAGCAAGAGAAGCCTAGGGCGGGGCACTTTTGGTGAAAAGTCCTTGACTCTTGACTTCCCTCTCCTTGGTCTGCCACATCCTGGATTGGAGAGCCTGTCTGTGTTCAGCCCAGGATTGCCACTGGGGAGGCTTTAAGGTGCTGCTGTGCCTAGTTTATCATGTTGTCTTTAGTTTTTGTGTGTCCTAAAAAGGTTATAACTTGCCTCGAATGTCTGGGGTGGGTAAGGAAGGGGAAGGTATTAGGGATGCTCCGGTAGAGGAAATACCAACATGAATTGGATATGTCAGTTTCAGGGAAGGAAGCCAACTCCTTACCCTACTTTTTCCTGGTCAGATGAATGTGGAGAAGAGGCTGTATGAGGTGGAAGAGGGAGCAAGAGTTGCTAGCACTCTTGGCAGTGCTCTCTCTAGTCTGAGCTTTTAGTCTTACAAGCAGAGAGGCCTCTGTCACTGGCAGCCCACTGGCAGCATGTGTCTGCTCAGTCAGCACTGCAAACCTCCCGCTCTTTCTCCCTCACTGAGCTCATGATTGCATTCTCAGGAGACCCCTTTCTTACCTGAGGTGTGAGGATCCTCTCCCCTCCCCTTCGCTCTCCCAGTAGGTTTTCTGCCCTGAGCAACTCTTCACAGGCCTTGCTGCATGGTCTGAGGATGGCTGGGATGTCGGTGAGGACAAGTATGCAGGTCAAAGCTTCCTGGCTCACCGTGCCACTGCGACCAAGCATGCGCTCAGCTGCCAAGGAGAAGCAATAGTGCTGCTTTCAATAGGTGGCACAGGAGAAACTTGCACTTAGTGCCTAGTGTTCACTCTTTCCCTTCCCACTGCTGCTCTTCACCACTTGTATCTTGATGGGTGCACAAGCCAGCTACACAGTGAAATTCTGGTGCTGAGCAGTGACCCTCAACCTTGTTGGCCTTATCCTTATTTATTATGGATCCAGATCTCAACCTGGTTCAGTGGTAACTGCGGAGACTCTCTTAATCCGCTAGCTGCGCTATAGGGGCAGAATTACTCACTGAGGGTTTGCTGCGGGCTGGGCATTATTAGATTTCCTCTGATGTATTTTCAGTCCTGGAGGCCTGCTGGCTTTTGGTTTCTTCATCACAGTCTGAGATACTAGAGAGTCTGAATACCTTATGCTGCTGGATGCTCTGATTCTGGATTGCTGCCCTGACATGGTTACCGAAGGAGAGGTGCAGACAGGGCATCGTATCTGCTGATGCAGAGAAAAGCAAGAGCCGGACATGGCTAGCCATGTATATGGATTTCAAGAATATGCAGTTATAACAGTTAATGCAACCAGAGTTTGGAAGGGATAAAAACTCATGCTTTGAGGGTTAAACCTGTTAGGGACTAGGATGAGACCTACATGGTAGGTAGTTTACCTCACATCTGCTACTGCTGGGTTTCTTTTAACTTCCCTGAGGCGTCTGGTGTTGGCCTGTCAGAGGCAGGATACTTGACTAGATGGACTGCAGGTGTGATCTGGCCTGGTGATGCCTTTGTTGCCAAAGATCAGCCTGGACCCTGGAATTTGAGTTCTAGACTTGTATGTCATTCTGAACCCCACGGATTGTGGACTTTACTGATTAGGAAGCTGGTGATCTCTGCAGGGCTGCTGGGATAAACTTGTCCCTAAATGAAGCCCCAGAACTTGGTGTCCAGTCCTGCACTCAAGTGTCTGTGAGACTGGCACACCTGTCTACTTGCCACTGTTCCTTACTGCTGATGTTGCACCAGGAACACAAGCCCCTTTAGGGTTTCTGCATCTCTGCGCAGCAGTTCCTCTGTCAGCAAAGCCATTTACACACCACACTGTGGATCTCAGTGGTTCCAGAGCCTGTCCCAGAGGCTGCTGCTGTCATAAAGGCAAAGGAGCAAAGCCTGACTCTGCAGTCTCTTGGGCAAAATGGTAGATTTCAGCCTGACAATCCAACTGCCTCTGTAGTGAGTCTCCTCACCCCAGTGCTGACCCCAAAACTTTATAGGTGCAGGTCCCACTCCTTTGCTGACTCCTATAGTGACCATGGGCCTCAGCCCTCTGGAAAATGTAGCAGGCTCTGCCAGGTGCTGCGACTGAATTCCAGGACTTCTAAGTTGGGTGGCAGGCTAGTAGCAACAGAATTGTGTGAAACGTGGAGCTCGTTAGAGGTGCAAGTTGACTGTGAGGGTGATTAGCCAATGGAACAGCTCACCACTGGAAGTGGTGAATTTATCAGGTGAAGCCATTAAATCAAGGCTGGTTGTCTTTCTAAAAGAGATCCACACATTACTGAGCTCAATAGTGTCCCTTATTGAGTGAAGAATTCCCTTCACTGCAGAAATAGGGGGTGAAATTCTCTGGCCTCTGTTATGTAGGAGGTCAGATTAAATGAACAGAGTGTGGCCCCTGCTGGATTTAAAGTCTATGAAAAGGTTTTGAAGATGAGGGTTTTTGGGGAAAAACAAAAGCTGAATAGGGACATGGGCAGAGAAACTTCTCAAGCTACTTGAAAATCAGGTTTGGGGTAGAAACCCCAGGCAAGGTAGAAGACTCAGGCCAGGAAATCCCAGAGCTATGTGCCAATGAGGTGGGAAACTGAAATCCTTTCAGTGTCTGAAGGGAGATGCTATCAAAGCCTCCAAAGCCGTGGTGGGCAAGCTGCGCCTGTCAGGGTAATGCACTGGCGGGCTGCGAGACAGGGTTTACATTGGCCGTCCGCAGCTCCCATTGGCTGGGAACGGCGAACCGCTGCCACTGGGAGCTGCGGACGGCCAATGTAAACAGTGTCTCACGGCCCGCCAGCACATTACCCTGATGGGCTGCAGGTTGCCCACCACTGCTCCAGAGGAAACTAGGTGGCAGCAATTTATTGCTCCCAGACTCAAGAGATGTGAAAGGACCCCTGCTCCTGCACTGACTGCCATAAACTGCTGACTTCCAGAGACTGGAGTCAGTTACTCGCACATGGGGGAATGGGGGACCCACAGCCTTGGTTCTGGGCAACTATCCAGCAAGGAGCTCAGCCGGCCTTTCTGCTCTATTAACGGTCGCTTTCCATGGGCGTCTGGGTGCAGTTAAGCACACCCACAGTGCTAATGTGCTGCACAGTCTTTTATTAGAACCATGGAAAGCACCAATCCAGAGTCCGCAATATATGTGATTAGAGAATGGAAGATGCTGGACTAGCTGCTTGGATGTGCCAGAGCAGTAGGTGGCTATACCACCTTTCTGCATCCCCCTATCCTGGGGGTCAAATTGCAAAGCCCCCCTTGCGAGTGAGAGCAGCCTGTGCTGGTGGACAGAACTGCTTTGCCGGCCAGGATTGCTCGCCAGTCCAGCCCTCCCTGGAACACCACTTACACTGATGCAGATGGGGTGGGGTGACGCTGCCCGACACCTGTGGAACAGTGCGCTCCAGGGAATCCTCAGCTGCTGCCTGAAGAGCACTGCAAGTTTCCGTTGCACTGCTGCAGGAGGGCCAGGAGCCAAGAGGGGCTGAGGATCTGGCCCACTGAATGTAAAGCTGTTCCCTACAATATCAACCCCTCCCCCAAATTAACTCCCCATCACTCACCCACTCTTGCCCCGATGCCTCTGAAAATAGGCCAACTTGGCAGCGTGCCCTGGAGCTCAGCTCCCTCAGGCTTTGGGTGGGGGAAGAGCTCCTCCTGGAGAATGGACTGCCCATGGCTTCTTCTCCCTTACGGCAGGGGCTATTAGCTGAAGTGCCCCACTGCTGGCAGTTGTGCAGGGAGGGCAGCTAGAGCTCAGCTGGGCACACAGGTGCTTGCTGTAACCGAGGGGAGAGCTTGCGGGGTGAATGCCTGGCTGCCACGGTTCCTTTTCTAAACAAACAAGTCAAAGGAAACATGAGTTCTGCAGCTCTTCTCTTCTCTTCTCCTCCTGCCTCCCCCAGTATGAAGTGGGGCTCTGGGTCTGCCCTTCATCAAACCCTCTGCATGGCAGGTGGGCTCTCCCTGGCTCTGTGGCCCACACCCCCCTCCCTGCCTTCGTCCTTGTCACTGATTTGTCCTTCACGTCCTGTCACTGCAGGCTGTAGCTGAGAAGAAGGTGTCTGTGCTGCTGGCTCCTTCCCACCCCTGCTTGCCCTGGGCATTGAGTCACTTCCTTCCTGGGTTTGTAGAGTTGCACAGCAGAGCTGCTGATGTTGGGCAGATGCAATGCTGCTGCCCACAGAACATGCAGCAAACTCTGGCATGTGCGCCAGGTGCTCAGCTCCTTGGGCTCCAGCCTGCTGTAGCCTGCGTGGCTGCATGAGACACTCTGGGCTGGAATGTCGCTCTATCCAGAGCCCAAGTAGTGTGTTGAGCTGGTGGCTCGTTCCTAGTACCGGAGGCAGCAGTGTCTCCTCCGGATGTTTGCCTCTCTGAAACTTTCAGTGTTGTGCGTTTGTTGGACTGTGTGAAGTGAGCCTGGGGGAAGCTCTTTGCTGATTTAGACAGCTCTTGTTGAAGGCAGCAATACCACGGGCTGGCCAGAGCTGGAGGCACTTGGTCCTGCGCTGTACCTGGAGATTTTCTGCTGGGTACAGTCCCTCCCCCCATCCCTCTGCCAAGGCTTTTGTCTGTGTATTTAGTAAGTGCCCCCATCCTGTCCCTGTCCAGATGGTCTCTTCTAGGCCCCCCAGTGGTGGCTGCAGGAAATCTGGCTGACGGGGATGTGCAAACTGGCCAGGATCAACACTAGGGGTTGGCTCATGTGTTCAGCAGTTGTTGGTGTGCTGCTGCCAGCTGCTTTTTCACTAGCTGATCGATCAATCAGAAAGAAACATCTCCCTCCCCCTTTTTTTTTTGCGCTTGAATCAGTTTAGGTCTGGCTGAGGGGTTGAACACAGCTCAAGTGCACCTTGGCTGGCCTGGAGGAGAGGCAGGTGTGCCGTGGGCTAGTTTCCAGAGTGGATGTCATGCCCTGCAGCGTTTTAATACTTGCCATTTACATCAAGTATTGTATACAGAGTATTTAGAGAGCTTCCCCATCCTGTCCCATGGCGCTGGGCAATTAACCCTAAGAGACCAATCTGCTTTTAACAATATTGATGCTGTAATGATACCTGGCACTTGGATCCTGCTTTCCAGACATTAACTAACTCTCACTCCCTACCTGGGAGGGAGGGAGGAGTTCATTCCATTTGTAGGTGGGGAGGTTGAAGCGACTTGCCCAAGGCTATCCAGTGAGTTGGCTGCAGAGCTGGGATTAGAGCAGAAATTCTTGTCTTCCAGTCCCATGTGCATTTTTCGATAGCATGTTGCCTCCCTGTAGTGAATATATTTAGCCTTGGAAGACTAGGTAGCATGAACATCTCTAATTGTGCTAGGCAGGAAATTCTGCAGCTGGGGACTTCATACCTTTGCAGCACCAGGTAAATGTTACCCTTCAGCTTACTTTCAGAGATGGGGTCTCAATACAGGCCTGGGAGTTAGAACTTCAGCTGATACAGGTGCTCTTAGGCCTTCTCCAGTCTATGCCTTAGTTTCCCCATCTGTAAATGCAGATAACTCCTTTGAAATGCTTGGACAGAAGAGCTCATTGTTGTTGATTCAGTGACTTCCTGCTCTTCTCTAATGAGCTGGAGTGATATATCTTTCCTTTAGCAGCAAGGCGGGGTCCTGTCATGCAGGGAGAAAGGCACCACTGCTGTCTAGATCCACAGCATGGGGCTCAGGTCCTCAAGGTGCCTGTTCCAGGCAGTCCATTCCCTGATTCCTGCTGGCTGGGTGTGGCTCAGCAGGGGGGTGTCTCCTTCCTAGCGATCTGTGCTGCCAGGTCAGACACTATAGCTGGGTCTCATTTGTGGCTGCCTCACTGTGATGTCTGTTCTGTGCCCCTGCAGGCGGCGGAGGGAACAGGAAGGGCAAGAGTAAGAAATGGCGCCAGATGCTGCAGTTCCCGCACATCAGCCTGTGTGAAGATCTCCGGCAAGCACTCGGTGAGGAATAGCTGTTTGTTGGATGTCGAGTGCTGTCCCCTGCCCTGTTTGCATGTGGGGCTGGCGAATATACATGGTTGGCTTCCTTGGGGTGACTCTTAGTGCCTGGCGGGGAGTTGTTCATCCATTGTCCTGCAAGCTCTGCCTAATTGCGTTTGTGAGACTCACTGTGTCATGGGAGAAACTAGGGTCACTGTGGTGTGTATGGGGCACAGATCTGCCAGACATGTGGTAAGAGTTTGGGTGCAGAGAAAGGGGGAATGCTGGTAAGTCATGCTTTCTCCAAGCCCGTTGGACACATCCAGCAAGGTCCTCCAGGGTCCTCTAGACCAGTGGCTCTCAACCTTTCCAGACGACTGTCCCCTTTCAGGAGGCTGATTTGTCTTGCACGCCCCCAAGTTACATCTCACTTAAAAACTACTTGCCTACAAAATCAGACATAGAAATACAGAAGTGTCACAGCACACCATTACTGAAATGCTGACTTTCTCATTTTTACCATATCATTATAAAATAAATCGATTGGAATATAAATATTGTACTTACATTTCAGTGCATAGTATATAGAGCAGTAGAAACAAGTCATTGTATGAAATTTTAGTGTGTACTGACTTCACTAGTGCCCTTTATGTAACCTGTTGTAAAACTAGGCAAACACCTAGATGGGTTGATGTACCCCCGGAAGACCTCTGTGTACCCCTGGTTGAGCCACTGCTCTAAACCATTGGAGGTTTCCCCAGGGACAGGAACTTTCTTTTTCATGGAAACAGAGCCCAAAGGGTGTAGCTGAGCCCCAGATCACATTTCAGGGCTTCCTCTTACCTAGATGGAGTAGCGCAGGGGTTCTCAAACTAGGGGTTGGGACCCCTCAGGGGGTCGTAAGGACATTACCTGGGGGGTCGTGAGCTGTCAGCCTCCACCCCAAACCCCGCTTTGCCTCCAGCATTTATAATGGTGTTAAACATATAAAAAAGTGTTTTTAATTTATTTGGGGGGTCGCACTCAGAGGCTTGCTGTGTGAAAGGAGTCACCAGTACAAAACTTTGAGAACCACTGGAGTAGCGGATTCCTATGGCCAAGATCCCTGACAAGCTGGGCCTAAATTCTTCACCACAGTCCCTTGGGATCTGATGCAGCAGCTTCATTCTGGTTACCAGTGGAGCTTTTCAGTGAACTGCAGCTAAGATAGTCACAGCTGATTTAGTAGCACTGGGTTGTTTATTCTGATATTCAGTTCAATTTATTGTATGCTGTCCCCATGTTTTCAGTGCGTGAGGTGCTCAGGGTTTGGTACTGACGTTGCATAACTGCATCATCAAAGCCATGGAGGAAGCTGGAGGTTTTGGCAGTTGAGTAGGGGGCAGCTGGAGTTTTGGGCACCTGGGGTTGTTTGATGCTGTGGGATAAACGCCTTACAGATGAATATTAGTAAAGTCACATTTTAAGTTGTCACCCTTAAGTTTCAGAGTTAACAGCCAATTGAGGTGAATTATGTAGTTCACCCCCCTGAGCTATTGTTTCAGGCTGTCTGCAGACTAGGGCAGATGTCACTGCATCAGGTGCATTCAGGTCACATTAGGAAGGTTCTGTGTAACCAAGAGGCCTGTAAACTTGGGCCATGATTCTGCACTGTGTCTGAGCACACTGGATGGGTGTGGCTCCCTCATCCTGAGTGTGAGGCCCCACTGGAAGTTAGAGCAACAGGGGGCCTACTCTAACTTCCATCCCGCGTGTGAGCTCCAAGCTTCTAGCTCCGTTCCATCGCACCCCGTCTCGCCCGGCCCTGTCTGCCGCATCCCCACCCTTCCCCACAACTCCCTTTCGCTGGGGGTGGAGGGTGCCACTGCTGAACTTAGGACCAAATTCTCCTGTTTGCCTTTTTAAACAAAAGCTGAGATTTTGGAACAGTTCTGCCCCCCATCGCTGAGGATGGTAGCTGCCTTAGTCTCTAGCCATCCCAATGTTTGTTTGCATTTCTGACTGCTGTGCTCACTGAGCAGAGCTGCTTCTTCAGCTGGTCTCAGTGGTCTCTCTGTTCAGTGGGCATTACAAGGCATTTTGTTAGCAGCGCATTTCATCTGCTGTTGTGCTGCCTATTCGCTCAGGCTGGAAATGTCCTTTCCACTGTCCTCTGGCACATCTGGCCAAGGCATTGCCCTTGGGTTGCTTTGGAAGACCCTGGTTCCTGTCCTCCCTGCTGGGTCACTCCCCGTGCCCCCTCTACTCCCTTTGGTGGGCTCCAGCTTTGTGCTTTACTGGCTGTAGATCTGTTCCAGGTAGAGACTCCTTCTCATTTACAGTTAAAGGACTGAGGTACTGCTGCCCCTCTGGGGAGAGGTGAGGGGGATGGCAGTCCATGTTCAAGATGGGTCAGCATGTTTGTTTCCACCAGGGGTTCCCATATTTTCCCCTCTCTCTAATGGCTTCAGGGCCAGGTGTGGGCATTCTTATTTCCCTTGCCACACAATCCGAGGGGGTGGACAGGCCCCTCTACATCACTGAGCTAAAAAACCCACTGCAGAAATCCAGCCTCTCTGCATGCACTGGTAGTGCCAAGTCCTGCAAGCAGTGAGGCCTGTGCCATGCTGGGGCCAGTGATGGCAGCGAGGGTGTCTCTGACCTTGCCAGGCTGCAAACCTTTCACCTTCCTCATTGGAGTGAGCTCATTTCCCCACAGAGAAAGAAATAGTGCAGCTAGTGAGGCAGCAGTGTGACCCCCTTCCCCTGGGCTGGAGCTGTTGTCGCTGAGCTCTGCACCACTCAGGAAGCCGCAGCTTCCTCAGGAGAAACTGCTGCATAGGGGAGGGGAACGCCTACAATATGCCTGCCGTGTAGGAGGGCGGGGCCCTGGCATCCTATGGAGCAGTGTGGGGACTTCTGTCCTGGGGAGGGGCAAGGGGTAGGTGCTGAATACAGTGAGATGCATTCTCCCCCTCCCCCCAGTGCTACCCTTCCAATGCCACCCCGCTCACCCCGAAGTGTGAGCAGAGCGAAGTCCTTCTGCTCTGCCTGGAGCAGGGATAGACCCCAAGGGCAAATGGAGTCCCCTGCAGGCTGGGGATGGCCAGGTGTCCTGGTCCCTGATGACTGAGTGAGGGCTTTAAAACATTACTGATTAATGGGGAATAAGCAACGTTTCTAATGAGTCTTTCAGGAATCAGTTCTCAGTCCACCCTCAGTATTTTTACCAATGAGCTGAAAGAAAATATAAAGGCATTGCAGACTTAAAAAGAAATAAAGAAAAAAATTGCAGATGGCCCAGAGATTGATCGGGGTGGTAAATAAAGCTGAGGACAGGTCGCTGATACTGAGTGATCTGGATTGCTTGGTAAGTGGGGCATGAACAAATGTGTTTTATTAGGGTCAAATGCAAAGTCGAACATCTAGGAGTAAAGAACATAGACCATATTTTATCCTGAAATGCAGTGGCTCTGAAAAGGACTTGGCGGGGGCGGGGAGGCGGTATGGTAGATAACCAGCTGAACATTATTCCCAGTTTAATGCGATGGCTAAGAGAGCTAACGTGATGCTTGGATGTACAAGCAGGGGAATATCAAGCAGATGTGGAGAGGTGACATTACCATTGTATACAGCATTAGTGAGACGGTTACGGGAAGAGTCCAGTTCTGGTGTCTGCACTTTAAGAAGCATGTTGAAAAATTATGAAAGGTTTATAGAATAGCTACAAGAGTGATTTGAGGTCTGGAAAACCTGCTGTACAGGGAAAGGGTTAAGGAGTTAAATAGATTGAACTTATCAAAGAGAAAGCTGTGGTGACTGGACCATGGACAGTAACTATCTCCATGGGGAAAAGATTTTGGATAGGAGGGCTCTGTAATGTAGAAGACAGAGGCAGACCAAGATCCTATGGCTGGATATTGAAGC
This sequence comes from Platysternon megacephalum, assembly GCA_003942145.1. NCBI lineage: Eukaryota > Metazoa > Chordata > Testudines > Platysternidae > Platysternon > Platysternon megacephalum. The sequence continues at coordinate 652,424 of QXTE01000266.1, forward strand.
TATCCAGATTAGATTAATGGAGGAAATAAGACACAAAGTTCTAACAGTGAAGGGACTTGCTTGTTGGAACAGCTTTACCTAGGCTCATGTCAGGTGGAGTCTCTAACCAGGACTGGATGCCTTTTCCTAAATGCTACACTTTAGTTCAGCTGCAAGTTATGGGCTCCATAGAGGAATCACGGGGCGCGACTCCTTGGCCTGTGTAAGAGTAGATTGTCGCAGTGCCCCCTACTGGCCTGGTCTGTGAATTCTCATTGGCTGTGGCTGTGATGGGCTTTGCTTATGCCTATGTCACTTCCTCCTTTGCATTTGCAGAGCGGGACTATCGCAGCCTGTGTGAGAAGCAGCCGATTGGGCGCCTGCTCTTCCGGCTGTTCTGCGAGACGCGGCCTGAGCTTTCGCGCTGTGTCAAGTTCTTGGATGCTGTGGTAAGCACAGAGCTGTGTGAGAAATTCCTCCAGGATGCTGTGACCCATGTTCAGAGAGTCGGGGGCCAAGGCCCAGTTGGCCTAGAGCCCTCAGTCTGTTGCTAAATGTAGGGCTGAGTGTGTGGGGAGACCTGAACCCTTGACTCTCCGCTTTATGCTGCAGCATTTCCCTGGGGAAAGAATCTGTTACCTGCTGTTCAGTAAAGGTTGGGGCTGTGCCTTGAGGTTGGGGGGCATTTTGCAGGAGCCCCATGTGCCAGTAATGGAGAGAGGGGTATTATTGATGGCAGGCAGCTAATTCATGCTGTTCTGTGGCACGCACGTCCTGCATGTCTCCATGCCCAGCAGGGGCAGTCCTCCCAGCCTCATTTTCTCTGTACAGGCAGAGTATGAAGTGACTCCAGATGAGAAGCGGAAAGAGTGTGGGCAGCACCTGATTGACAGCTACCTAAACCCCAAGGTAAGCGACCCGAGCAGGCTGCTCCAGTGGCTGAGCTGCTAGCTCCGTGCCGGCATGTATAAGAGGGACGCCTGGGAAGCATTAGCACCCAGACGCTCACAGCGTGCTCGGAAAAGAGCACCAGCCACCCCCAATGCAGGGCATCCCCTTACAGTCAGGGAGGAGGGAGCAGAGAGTCCCTCCACTACCCCAGTAACAAATGTGCCTGAGTTCTAAGTGTCCTGGGGGCAGGCCAAGACCTGTGCTGGGTTCCTGTGGATTCCCTTCCTCTAGCGGCAGCCCATGGAGGCCCCTGGGGCTCAGCTCCCTCTGTCTGATTCAGTCCCTCCTCTCCCAGAATGCGGATCATGTGCCTGAAGTTCCCTTGCAGCTGGTGAATGCCTGTTCTGAGAGTCTGGAGCAGGAGCCATGCAAGGAGCTCTTCAAGGAAGCAACCAAGTAAGTTGGGGAGGGGCCCCAGGGCCTGGCTCGAGGTTACATTGGATAGTGTAAATATTCCCAGGGGAATGGACATTACAGGTAATTGGCTGAGTCCAGTGTGGCCTTGAAGGAGCAATTTGGATTGCTCCTGGGGTTTGAGTCTTGCTCCCTAGCATTGATAGCTAACGGGATTTGCATTTGCAATGAGTAGGCTGAGTCTAGCCAGCACTGATGGGGGAAGGAAGTGTGAGTGCAGGCCAGCTTCTGCGTTTCCTGCATTTCAGGGGTCCCTGAAGGCCACAAGGTGGTGCAGGAATCTCTGTTCTCATGTGTTCTCTCTTTCCTGGTGTTCGAGTCACCATCCTGAGTGGATCCTGTCCTATCTCCTATGGTCAGCCCTGGACTTGCTGACCTCCTGCTTGTGGGTCTCGTTGGGCTCTCCAGCCCGTCTCTTTGGGCTGAGATTGGGACAGACCAAGTGTCAAATGCTCTACCTGCCCTAACGCCGTCTGCACCTGGATGTGGCTGTTGTGAACACATGGTAGCAACTGTGAGTCCAGGGGACTCCAGGAGGTGGGATGTGCAGGGCCTGAGGCCTGCCTGATTGGGGGGGAACCACAATGGTGGTGCCTGGAGTTCTGTACCATGTAAGTATGTAAAGGAAACTGTTAAGCAAGCTGATCCTCCTTCTCCCGCCTCCCCCGTGCTCTCCAGCCCAGACGTTGCCTGACTGAATATTGGGCCTAGCAGCAGGTGTGCCCGCTGCCTTTATGGAACGTAACCAATGGCGGCGTATGAACAAGGAGTCTCCAGCCTGGGCCCTGCCATCTCTTGGCAGCCCCTGGAAAGGGAAGAGCCCATCTGCTGCTCTTGATGTGCGTCTGCAGTCCAGACGCTTTCTGCAGGGCTCATCACTCTGCAGCCTGGCCTTGGCACCAGCCTCAGGAGCCAGTAATGGTTCAGACTGGTCCCCAGGGTGGCCTGTTGTGGACCCTGCTCCGATCTCTGCCTGCACACAGCAACAGTGCCTCAGCAGCTGATTACGATGTCTGGGCGTGGCCTTCTGCAGGGGGCACCGCTGCTAAGGACTCTCTCCCAAGGGGCAGACAGCACCACATCCTCCTCGTGTGCGTGGCACAGCCAGCGCCTGGTCACAGGGGCCATGCTTGGATCTGAGCAGTGCCAGCCCAGCTCCATAAGCTGCTTTCCCCACAGGCGATGTCATTCCCAGGGTCAGCTTCCTATTCCTGCCGTGGCTGCAGATTACTGAATGTCAGGACCAAAGGGCTGGAGTCGGTGGGAAAGGGCTCTCCTCGGGTGGTGGTGGGTGCTTGGGGCAATGCCTGGCTGCCCTGCTAGGAGGGTGCAAGGGTCTCATTCGTCTTGGGTGCAGCTGTGGGAAAGGCCAGCTGCTGCTTAGGTCAGAGGGGTCTTAGGCCCAAGTCTGGGCTGGCGAGCGGCTCCACCCTTTGGAAAGCATTTACAGCGTCCTCCTGCCCAGGAGGCATCACTGACTGGCTGCCCCTCTCTCCCAGGCTCATCCATGACTATCTGAGCGTGGCTCCCTTTGCTGATTACCTTGACAGCATCTACTTCAACCGCTTCCTGCAGTGGAAATGGATGGAAAGGTAACTCTGTCCCTGCTTCTCTTGGGGGGCACTGCAGCCCAGGGGCCCTGCAGGCTCAGGGCTGGGGGATGCTGTTCGAAGGGGACCTGCAGCCCTTCCTTGCTTTCTGGCCGAAGCCAGTCAAGTGGGAGCAGATGTTCTAATACCTCCCATCAGTGCAAGGTGCTGTTCTCCTCAGCACCCACAGAGCCCTATCCAGACTTTAATTAAGGCAGCAATAGGCCCTGCTTTCCCTGTGGCTGCAGAGCCAGGGTTAGCGCTCTGAGTTCCTGACTCCGTCGGCTAGCTCAGGCCAGATGTGCCTGCTGCGCCAGGGTGGGTGGGGGACTTGTGCCACGCAGCCTGGTACCTCATTGCTCCCCCTCTCATCTCATGCCAGCCTCTTCTGCTTTGTTCACAGGCAGCCAGTGACTAAAAACACTTTCCGCCAGTATCGCGTGCTGGGAAAGGGAGGCTTTGGTGAGGTGAGTGGCCTGCACGCTCTCCTGCCTTTGAGGTAAGAGGGAGATTCAGGGGCCAAAGCTTTGTCCTGCTAAAGGGCCCCACCTGCCCCTGAGGATGGGACTGGGCCTTGCTTTCTGACCCAGGCCCCAGGAAAGCCTCACTTGCTGGGTGCTCTCTGCTCTTGATCCCCTTTTCTGGAGCTGGGAGAGCACCTCATGTTGGACACTAGAGCTGCGTCTGGTGGGGAGGGAGGGGCTGGCATGGTGTGTGTTCAGGACAGGCAGTGCTGGGGGAACACTTGTCACACCTGCCACTGCTTGGGTAGAGGGCCAATATTCTCTCCCATCTTACAGATGGGAAAACTGAGGCACACAGCTGGGATTCTCCCGAGTCGGTGTCAGAGCCAGGATTAGAACACAGGACTTCCTGACTCCCAGCCCCTTGCTTACGCCGTTGGGTTACACCTCTCTCTCGGGCTGTAACTGCCTCAAGCATCCCCTCCATGGTGGCCAATGGGCTGCAGGCCTTGTCAGGACTTGGTGACAGGTGTCCAGGTTTCACTGCCATGTGCTCACGGGGACAGCTCAAAGTTGGGAGAAGTCGGTAACCAGAAGAGTCAGATGCGCAGGCCACACTGGGGCAATGATCAGAGACCAGCAGGCAAGGGAGAACCATGTAAGCCCATCAGGAAAGGAGTTGATCTGGTGGCTTGCTTGGCTGGCAGACTCAGAAGTGCATGCCGCTAATATTAGCAGTTTGGATAGGGGTGGAGTCTAATCCCTCGGCCTGCACCAGCTGGGTTCCGGGGCAGGGTTTGGCCTGCATGCTGAACCTGCTGGCTTCCTCCAGGTGTGTGCATGCCAGGTGCGAGCCACTGGGAAGATGTATGCCTGCAAGAAGCTGGAGAAGAAGCGGATCAAAAAGCGGAAGGGGGAGTCCATGGCCCTGAACGAGAAGCAGATCCTGGAAAAAGTGAACAGTAGGTTTGTAGTAAGTACATAGGAACTGCTTTCACTTTGCATCAAGTGGCTGAGAGGCAGCTGACCCACCTGCGGCCCACGCTCCGCGCTGCAGTGGGGCTGCACAAGGAGCCTGTGTGGGTCCTAGTGCTGCATTTCCCCAATGGCTGGACTGTAAATGTGCCATCTCCCTGGCTGGGCATGAGATGGCATGGCAGCAGTGCTCTGAGGAGGGAGCAGGCCTTGCCCCGGGGGAACCCTAGGGTTGCCAGGCGTCCAGTTTTTGCCCGGAACGCCCAGTTGAAAAGGGACCCTGGCAGCTGTGGTCAGCACCGGTGCCCGGGCTGCTAAAAGTCTTGTCAGTTGTGCAGCAGGGCTAAGGAAGGCTCCCTGCCTGCCCTGGCTATGCGTGGCTCCTGGAAATGGCGACATGTCTGGCTCAGGGGCGATCAAGGAAGCTCCACGTGCTGCCCCCAGCGCCAGCTCCGCAGCTCCCATTGGCCAGGAACCATGGCCAATGGGAGCTGTGGGGGCAGAGGCAGCGCACAGAGCCCCCTGCGCCTAACGGCCAGAAATGCCGGCTGCTTCGAGGAGCGGTGCGGAGCCAGGGCAGGCAGGGAGCCTGCCTTAGCCCCGCTGCGCTGCCGACTGGGAGCTGCCTGAGGTAAGTGCCGCCGCCCGGCTGGAGCCTGCACCCCGAACCCTCTCCTGCACCCCAACCCCATGCCCCAGGTCGGAACCCCCTCCCGCACCCAAACTCCCTCCCGGAGCCTGCACCCCAACCCTGAGCCCCCTCCCACATCCGAGCCCCCTCCCGGAGCCTGCACCCCAAACCCCTCATCCCCGGCCCCAGCCGGAGCCCACACCCCCTCCCACACCCTAACCCTGAGCCTGCTCCCGCACGCCGAACCCCTCGGCTCCTGCCCAGAGCCCCCTCCTGCACCCCAAAACCCTCATCCTCGGCCCCACCCCAGCCCCCGCACCCCCAGCCGGAGCCCTCACCCCTCCTGTACCCCAACCCCCTGCCCCAGCCCGGTGAAAGTGAGTGAGGGTGGGGGGAGAGTGAGTTATTGGGGGGGGGGCCCCTCAGGGAAGGGGGGGGCAGGAGGTGGGGCGAGGGGTGGGTTAGGGTTAGAAAATTGGCAACCTGAGAGAACCCAGAACCTGCTGATCTTCACTCCCCTGCTGTGGGGCAGGATAACAGGATTCAGCAGGGCTGCCCTTGCTGTTCGCTGAACAGGGCACAGTGATGGAGCTCCCCCTACAGGCTGGATAGTGTCACAGCATCAGTCTGGTTACACTCCGCTCACTTCTTTTTAAGGCTTTCTTCATAACCCAAAGGGCTAAAGTGTCCTTAGCTATAAGGGAAAGCTTGGCCTATGCAAGGAGGCAATCTGCAGCCAGCTCCACCTCTGAACTGCTGCAGCTCGGTGGGGGGGTGCGGCAGAGATCTACTGAACAAGTGTGGCACACGTTCCTGTGCTCAGTGGAGCAGGCAATGTGTGGTGTGGGGGCTGCTGCTTCCGGTTGTAGGGAGGTGCTGGCCCCATGGCACTGAGCAGTGTGACAGTTCCCATCAGGTAGAGCTTTGGGGTGAGGGCCCTGCATGAAATGCTTCCACCCAGCTGTCTTGTTGTCCCAGCTGGGTAGCAGCTTTGGTTCTAATTTCTTCCCTGGAGGCGTCCCAGCTCCTTGCACAGACAATGCAGCCAGTTCCCTTTCAGTGTGCAGTGAAGAGGGAATCTTCTGTGAGCTGGGGATCTGCCTGGCTGGGCCCACTAGCTACTGCCCCATGGGAGACTTGGATTTGAATGGTTTTCCTCTCTGCAGTGTCTGCCCTGGCTGGCTGAGGGCTTCACAGCTGGAAGGCAGGGGAAGCCAGAAAAATAGGTGGGGTGCAAAAGCCCCCTCCCAAGAGATAATCCCCAATGTGTCTGATAGGCGATGGGGATATGAAACAGCTCTAACCTTGCCACCCAGGCAGCTGTGTCCGAGGCTGGCTGCCTGGGTGGGCATGGTGCCTGCCAGGACCTATCTGCAGCAGCTCTGTTGTCTTCTAACAGCTTTTCTGCCGTCTTGCAGGTGAGCTTAGCCTATGCATACGAGACTAAAGATGCCCTCTGCCTGATACTGACCCTCATGAATGGAGGGGACCTCAAGTTTCACATCTACCACATGGGTGAGGCTGGCTTTGAGGAGCCTCGGGCGGTGTTCTATGCAGCTGAGATCTGCTGCGGCCTGGGGGACCTGCACCGGGAAAGGATAGCATACAGGTGAGTGAGCTTTCTCTGTGCTCCCAGGCAGGGGTATGGGTCTCCCTTACATTGGCAGGGCTCGGGATTTGTACCCTATGATGGTGGTGGGAGTAGAGGCTCACAGTTAGACACTATGTCCTCTAGCGGGGCTGGTTCTTTCACTAGCTGCAAAGGCAAGAGGGCTCTGGGGAGCCCTGCCTCTCCCAGCTAGTCCCCTCCCCATCCTCCATGAGGGTCACCCTGGAGCTCAGGTTAGTGGGAGTGGGGAAGGCCTTAGAGGAAAGACTGGCTGTAAACCTGCTCTGGATGGGTTTGGGTGACTTCTCTACAAGCGAAGAGGGAAGCAGCCCAGTGGCTTTTCACTTCCCCTCTTTTCATGAGGCTTGGAGTCTGAGCTGTCAGCCACAGGGTGAACAGGAGCTGTGCTGGGCTTGCCTGGTGATGGGGATGTGACTGTAGGAAGGCTGCGCTCCTTGCCTGTGGGGTGGGAGCTGCATCCTATCTGCTCATAAGATGCAATATCTGCCCTTTGCACTGGGCTTGTGTAACGATGCTGGCTTCTGGTGGGACACAACTGAGAGTATCAATTCAGGGCAGTTACAGCCCAAAGCTGGAGTTCCTTTACTATTAAGGCACCAAACCAGCCAAACAGAGAGGACTTCGGTTTTACCCCACTGGCTAACCAGAAGTCTCACAAGCAATTCCCTTAGACACTCCAGTTTCCCAGTATCACCACCAGTGCCACTCGTTATGGGGGCGAATGGTTATGAAAACCAACACCCCAGTAAAAGAAAAAGGTTCTCTCGATCCCAAAGGACCAAGCCCCAGACCCAGGTCAATATACAAGTCAGATCTTATCCACAAATCACGCTGTTGCCAATCCTTTAGAATCTAAAATCTAAAGGTTTATTCATAAAAGAAAGAAATATAGATGAGTTAAAATTGGTTAAATGGAATCAGTTACATACAGTGATGGCAAAGTTCTTGGTTCAGGCTTGTAGCAGTGATGGAATAAACTGCAGGTTCAAATCAGCTTGGATGGGTCACTCAGTCCTTTGTTCAGAGCTTCAGTTTGTAGCAAAGTTCCTCCAGAGGTCAGAAGCAGGATTGAAGACAAAATGGAGATGCTGCTGCTGCCTTTTATAGTCCTTTTGCCATCTGGCTTGTGCTTTCTTTGTTCCAACCACAAGCTACCCAGCACATGGCATGGAAAGACCTTAGAGTTCTGTCCGTAGGCATGTCCCTGCATGTCTTGCTGAGTCACAAGGTGTATCTGCCTTCTCTCAATGGGTCAGTTGTATAGATGATGGTCCTTAATGGGCCATCAAGCAGGCTAGGCAGTGCTGACGCCACATTGTTTAGGGTGTCACCCAGAAGTTTGAAAGTATAGCGCCAATACTTATAACTTTAAATACAAAATGATACATGCATTTAGTTAGCATAATCATAACCAGCAAATCATACCCTTTTTATAAACACCTCACATGACAACCTTTGTACAATATTTGCTCCAAAAATATAACAGTTGTTGCAACAATGATCTATACAGTTACAGTTTGTCAATAACGTCACAGCTTATACAGACAGTCAGACTGAAGTAGCAGGCAGGGCCCTGGTGGGATGTCGCCTGTAGGACTGTCCCAAGCTGAGCTGAGGGTTTTGCTGCTCCAGGGCATGTCTAATGGAACCTGCTCTCTCCCACTCTAGGGACTTGAAGCCAGAGAACATCTTGCTGGATGACCATGGTGAGTCGAGGGCCGCAGGTGGGAGAGGAGCCAGGAGTGTGTGGCGGTGCTCTGGCCCTGTGCCTGGATTGTGGGTGCCTCTCTCATTTCCTTGTGTGAATCAGGGCTACTTTGTGCTCCCCAGCAGCCGTGGCCTAGCCCGTCGGCTCCTGAGCTCCTAATGCTGTTATTCCCGTATTCAGGTCACATCCGTATCTCAGATCTGGGGCTGGCTGTGCATGTGCCTGAGGGCCAGACGATCAAAGGCCGGGTGGGGACAGTTGGCTACATGGGTGAGTATCTCCTGCGACAGGAAATCTGGAGGCTTTGTCCCTGATTTGAAACGTGTTCAATTTGCATAATACCTCCCTCTTCCAAAGTTTGCCCTGCCCCCCACAATGTCCTTCCTGATCATAGAGACCCTGCCTAGAGTATGGCCTCCAACAACCTGCCTGTGGCCATAGAGAGATGGCTAGAGTGACTGCCTAGACCAGTGGCTCTCAACCTTTCCAGATGACTGTCCCCTTTCAGGAGGCTGATTTGTCTTGCCTACCCCCAAGTTACATCTCACTTAAAAACTACTTGCCTACAAAATCAGACATAAAATACAGAAGTGTCACAGCACACTATTACTGAAAAATGTCTGACTTTCTCATTACCATATCATTACAAGATAAATCAACTGGAATGTAAACATTCTACTTACATTTCAGTGTATAGTGTATAGAGCAGTATAAACAAGTAATTGTATGAAATTTTAGTTTGTACTGACTTCACTACTGCTTTTTATGTAGCCTGTTGTAAAACTAGACAAATCTCTAGATGAGTTGATGTACCCCCTGGAAGACCTCTGCGTACCCCCAGGGTACATGTACCCCTGGTTGAGAACCACTGGCCTATACAATGCCATTCTCTTCATCACCCTGGGCTGCATTCTAGCCAGAGCTCCATGACGGGGGGTGGACTGGGGGCTGTGCTTTTGAGCTAGGTGTCTATGGACAGAGCCCTGGAAGACCCTTGGAATCTCTGATTTAGAATCTTAGCAGTCCTTGAGGATTGCGTAACCATAGGGACATGGTGCTTCGTGCGCACAGCTCCCCTACACTCCCAATGGAAACAGGAGACAGAAGCAGGGGTGCCCAAAACTAGGAGTCTACTGACAGATCTTAACAGCTCTGGTATCCTCAGCAGGGTTCACAGTGAGGGGATCATGTGCGTACTTACTGAAAATTAGACTGGAGACCTTAGAGCAGAACACTGTAGGCACTGGTTCTACATCCCTCCTGTGACCCGAGGTGCCTAAGGTAGCCCACTCTGAAAATGCCATAGTCAGCGCAGGTTGCAAGGAGAGCAGATTCTCCCAAAACCAGTGATTAACACTGTAGTTAGATTCACCAACCAGTCACAAACTCTGCTCCTGATCCCCCACACTGGTTATCAAGAAGCCAAAAAAGAAACCACACAGCCCCCTTTATTGCATTCCAGTCTCTGGCTCTTAATCAGCAAATAGGTCCAGTAAAGTGAGAAGTTATTGTATTCGCTATACAAAATGTTCTTCTGATCCCCAGACGGCCAGCCACATTCCCAGATCAATACTAGTTTGGATCTGACCCAAAATATCATGCTGCCAGCCAGTCCCTTAGTATCTAAAACTAAAGGTTTATAATAAAAGAAAGGAAAGAGAAGAGAGTTGTTAAATGGTTGAAGCGATCAGATACATACATATGACTTCAGAGTCCATATATCGGGTTCTTAGTGAGTTTGCTGGCTTGTAAAGTCCCTCTGGAACACACCCAAAGCTTGGATGGGTCTGTCAGTCCTTTGTTCAAAGCTTCAGTTTGTAGAGAAAGTGAGTCCAGTGGTGAGAAGCAGGATTGAAGACAAAATGGAGAAGATGCAGCTGCCTTTTTAGATCCTTTGCCATGTGGCTTGTGCATCCTTTGTCCCAGACACAAGCTCCCAGCACATGGGCATGGAAAGCGCTTGGAGTCCCCTGTCCATAGGCAGGTCCTTGTCCCTACATGTCCTGCTGACTCACAGGGGTAGCCCCTGGCTTCTCTCAGTGGATTCATTGTACAGCTGATTGCCCTTGATGGCCCATCCAACAGGCTGGATAGTGCTGATGCCAAGTTATCTCAGGGTGTCACCCAGACACACAGCACAGGTTTGAGATACATGTACATCACACACACTTATAACTCGTGATACAAAGATACAGACATATAAACACGATTATCATACTTAGCAAATCATAACTTTTCCACTGAGACCTTACATGGCTATCTGGCAAGATTCGTTGCAATATTATAATATTGGTATCTTCTAATATAAGTGGTCACCCATATTCCATACAGCGTCCCACCTACTAAAGGCGATTGTAACATAGCAGTGGCACACAGCCATGGCCGGCAGGTGGAGCCCCCCTTTGGGGAGGCTAGCCTCCGCCCACGCCCTCCCCATGGCCAGAGCCTCGACACCCCCTGCTTCTCTCCCCCCCCCCCTCCCCCGCCCATGGCCAGAGCCACAAGCCCCTCCCCCACCCGGAAAGACCCTGAGCTCTCCCCTGCCTCGGCTGGAGGAGCCCCGGGCTGGCCGAAGCCCCGTGCCTCCCCTTCCTGGACCCAACTCGCTGTGTCTGTTAGAAGATGCTTTTGATATGCCCCAATAAAGCAAAAACTTCATTGCCAAACCCCGCCACCGATGTCCGGCGGCAGTGCTGGGGGAGGCAGAGCCTCCCCTGGCCTATTCTACCCGCCACCCATGCACGCAGCCCAGGTATGCTGAGCACACCCCATCACAGGTGTCCCATAGCAAAACCATGCCCAGGTACTTGTGGTTGCATAGCCTCAGGGCTGGACAGGTCTCCTGTCATTTTTGACTGGTCACAAAAATCATGCTTTTCATCTTTTCCAAGAGTCCTCCCAGACACAGGCAGGGCTGGGGCTGTGCCCACCTACCCTGACCACGCCACTCATTCTCAGACTCTGCCAGTGCCACAGAGCCAGCCAGCTCCCTAGCTGTGGCCCCAGGACTTACCATGGGGGGCTGGAACAATGTGTATAGTGGGGGTGCTGAGAGCCATTGAACCAAACGGAACCCTGGCTATGATGGAAACCACTTCAAGCCAGGGGGTGCAGCAGCCCTCGTTCCAGGGAGAAGAGCTGGGGAATTGCTAAGAGGGGGAGGAGGCTAGAAGCTGGCAGCCTGGAAGGAGCCCTTGCCCTGCTCTCCTGCCTGAGCCAATCCCAGCCCGTCTCTGACTAGGCTAGACTCGCCCGCTGCCCTCGTGGGTCATGGTGCTGCGTTCCAGCCTCATGTTCCACTCGTTTGCCCGCCCCCTTGCAGCTCCCGAAGTAGTGAAGAACGAGCGCTACACGTTCAGTCCCGACTGGTGGGCTCTGGGCTGCCTTGTCTATGAGATGATCGAGGGCCAATCTCCCTTCCAGCAAAGGAAGAAGAAGATCAAGCGGGAGGAGGTGGAGCGGCTGGTGAAGGATGTACAGGAGGAGTACTCGGAGAAGTTCTCGCCTGGCGCTCGCTCCCTCTGCTCCATGGTACCAATGCCTGAGTCCATAGGCGCCAACTCCATGGGTTTTCCAGGGCTGGAGCACCCACAGAAAAAAAATAGTGGGTGCTCAGCACCCAGCAGCCACAGCAGTTTGGCAGCTCAGGGAAGGGTTTGGGGGAGGGCAGAGAGCAGCAAGTGGGCAGGGGCCTTGGGGAGGGGGCAGAGCAGTGCAGGAAGAGGCGGAGTGGGGGTGGCGCCTTGGGTGGAGCACCCCTGGGGAAAATTAAGTCCGCCTATGTCTGAGTTCCCCTGCTTGCCCCTGCAGATGGCAGAGCAGCAGTGTCCAGGCTCAGCTAACACTGCTCACGTACCTTTGGTTCCAGCTGAGTCGGCTGGGGATGAGGTTGCAGGCACAGCCTGCTGCCTGAACTTGGTGGGGGGTGGGGGGAGTTGCGCCCTGGCATCCAAAAACAAGGCATGTGGGGTGGCTGCAGGGTGCACTGACTCACCCTAGCACCTGCCTGGCTGGAGAGCCTGCCCAAAAGCCCAACCTAGCCCGCTAAGTGCTGCTGTTCCAGGTGTCTTCCTCCCCAGGTCCCTGTGGAAGGGTCCTGCCCTCTGCCTGCAGTTCTCACCCTGCTGCGCTGTGTTGCAGCTGCTGTGCAAAGACCCTGGGGAGCGGCTGGGGTGTCGAGGAGCTGGAGCCCAGGAAGTGAAGGAGCATCCTCTCTTCAGACACCTGAATTTCAAGAGGCTGGAGGCCGGCATGCTGGACCCCCCCTTCAAACCAGACGTAAGTGTCGTTCCTGGGCAGATCAGAGGCCGTGTCCCTGTGGGGAGCTCTGCTGCCCATTACCTCTCTGTCCCATTTGTGAGGATCTTATCCCAGGTGAGCAGGGGCCCTGTAGCTACCTACTAACGGGGTGGTCCCCCTGCTCCCCACTGTGGTTGGGGTGTTTCTGGAGCAGCTGCCCCGGCCTCCCCAACGTGAGGGAAGCTGTTGGAATGAGTGGGATAGGTGGGAAGGGAACTGCCTGGCAAATGGTGGGAGTTCTGACAGGGCCCAGGGGGCTCGGCTCTGCTGCTTTGTGACTGCTGCCTCCACTTCTCTCCCAGCCCCAGGCCATCTACTGCAAGGATGTGCTGGACATTGAGCAGTTCTCCACGGTGAAGGGAGTGGAGCTGGAGCCCACAGACAATGACTTCTACCAGAAGTTTGCTACAGGGAGTGTGCCCATCCCGTGGCAGAACGAGGTAGGGGGGGCTCACGCACTGCAGGGGGGGCTGCCTCCCATAGCACAGCACTTGACTAGGTCCAGGCCTTGGAGAAGGGGCCCCGGAGCCCAGTGACCCTGCTCCTCCATGCAGTGACTGAGTGAAGGGTTCTTGGCAGTGTCTTGTGCCCTGCGTGATCAGCCTTGAGGGGGGTGGGTAGGGGCTTTTCTGGGCTGTTCCGGTCAGCGGGGCTCCAGCGCCCAGGATCCTGTCTGCTGGGGAAGGTGGGTGAGTGTCTCAGGCTGCAGTCATCTCCTTTCTCTCCTAGATGATTGAGAGCGAGTGTTTCAAGGAACTGAATGTCTTTAGCCTGGATGGCGCAGTGCCCCCTGACCTGGACTGGAAAGGACAGCCTTCTCCACAGCCCAAAAAGGGCTTGCTACAGCGCCTCTTCAGCAGACAGGTAAACCCCTGGGTGGGGAGCGGGCCCTCCGGGGATGGCACCCACCTCCCCTCTGCACTGCGACTGCCAGCACTCCCTCCCTCTCTCTCCTCCTCCTCCCCCCCGCCGCCGCCAGCAGAATCAATGGCAGGAGCCAGACACTAGGGGGCACCAGCGGAGCAATGTCTCACACGTGGTCACCAGCATGAGTGGGCCGGTTTCCAGGGCAGCTGAGAGCCTCTCCCGGCCTCTGGCCTCCCTGCCAGGGTCCCTGAAGGCAGGAGTCCTCTGCCGTGTGCCTGCAGCGCCCACTCCTTTCCCTGGATTTTCAGGCCTCCAGCTGATGGAGCTTTGTCCCCCTCAGGAGTTACCAGCCCTGACATCTCCAAGCAAGCTGCTGCCCTGCACAGACATCCCTGTAGTGCACATGGCCTGATTGGGGAGGGGAATTGTACTCCTGCAGACTTCCTGATCATGTCGGCTCGTGCTGGGCTGATTGGGCTTGCATCTCGCATGGGGAGCTCCCAGGAAATGATGAACTGGTCTGGCGGGGTCCAGCCCCATCTCTTCTCCTGAGCCCCATTCTTCCCATGTTTCCCACTTGATCCACGCTCCTTGGTCTGAGAACAATACGTGTCTGTAGCGTAGAGACTTGTCGCTTCCCTCTGCAAGAGGTGGCTCTGTACCTCCAGTCCTCTGAGACTGGCTCAGTCCTCGCATGATCCTGTGCACCTAGTCCTCTGGCATCTGAAAAGGAAATGCCAGCTGCAGCCAACTGCACTGCTGCCAAGTAATCTCCAAGCCCTAGGTCCTAGGGCGGGGCAGTTCAGCTCATGTGAGGCCCTAGTTCAGATCTGCTCATGCGGACACAACCCCTCGAACCCCTGGATCAGGGGTGGGCAAACTTTTTGGCCCAAGGGCCACATCTGGGTATGGAAATTGTATGGGGGGCCATGAATGCTCACAAAATTGGGGGTTGGGGTGAGGGCTCCAGCTGGGGGTGAGGGCTCTGGGGCGCTTGGTTTTTTTTGTTCAGGGTGCGTGAGGGGGCTCTGGGCTGGGGTTAGGGTGCGGGGTGTGTGTGTGAGGGCTCTGGGCTGGGGCAGGGATGAGGGGTTGGGGGTGCAGGATGTGCTCTGGGCTGGGACCAAGGGATTCGGAGGGTAGGAGAGGGATCACAGCTGGGGCAGGGGGTTGGGGTGGGGGTCAGGGGCGCCGGCTCTAGGCTGCGTTTACCTCAAGCAGCTCCTGGAAGCAGCAGCATGTCCCCCCTCCAGCGCCTATGCAGAGGCGCAGCCAGGCGGCTCAGCGTGCTGCCCTGTCCTCGGGCGCCGCCCCTGCAGCTCCCATTGGCCATGGTTCCCAGCCAAAGGGAGCTGCGGGGGCGGCGCTTGGACCGAGGGCAGCGTGCAAAGCCCCCTGGCTGCCCCTACCCATAGGAGCTGGAGGGGGGACATGCCGCTGCTTCTGGGAGCCATCTGGAGCCACAGCACGCACGGAGCGGGGAAAGCCCCTGGCTGGAGCGCCGGAGCGGGGAAAGTCACGCACCCCGCTCCCCAGCAGGAGCTCGAGGGCTGGATTAAAATGTCTGAAGGGCAGGATATGGCGCACAGGCCATAGTTTGCCCACCCCTGCCCTGGATGCTAGTGTGAGCCTGTGGCTTTCCCGTGCTCTCCAGGGAGTCTGCACAAGCCATTGACTGCCACTTCTTGGGCTTTGCCTTTATTGGAAACTTGAATAAAAGCAGGCTTTTCCCCAAGCCTGGCTCCTCTCGGGCTTCCTTCAGGGCCTCTCTCTGCGCCTTGTTTGCTCCAGGCTCTTGGACGCACCCCTTCTGATTGGGGGGGGGGGGAGGACTGGAGCAGCAGGACTCAGGCCCCTGCATGCATCTCTGCTCTCAGAGTAGATCAACAAGAGCCTGCATCCCTCCAGAGGGTGGGCGATTGTCCGGCTCCTGCCGGAGGTGCACATCCCCTCCCTGTGCCCCTCCAGCCTGTCTGCGGGATGCTACCTGTGCTGTGCTGGAGGATGTCAGACTCCCTCTCCACCACCCCCTTTGTTAGCTCTTACCCTGCATGTGGCAGTAGTGCCCAAAGGCTGCGCATGGGCCCCATTATGCTGGGTGCTGCCAGGGAGACAAGGACGCTGCCCTGAAGAGCTCAGTCTGGTCTGGAACACACGTCGGGGGGGTGGGCTGGGGCATGGCGCCCTGCAGTCCTAGGGATGGTGGGTGTTTCTAACTGCACTGGGATGCCCAATCCCCTCTCCTGCCTGTGTTGGCATTGCAGGAGGAGGGCGGGGGGGCTTGCAGACCAGCTCAGGGAGGGTGTCCCATGCAGAAGGGGGCAGTGGAGAAGGTGGAGAGGAGCAAGTGGAAGGGGGCAAGGTAGCAAACCTGACAAGGGGGATGACACGAGAGAAGGCCAGATGGACATGGAGGAGCAGAGGTAGGCAGGGCCTGGATGGGTGAGGACAAGAAACTTGAAGCGGGTGTTGTGCAGGGCCAGGGGGGTGGCACAGTCAAAGCCCCAGGTCAGGGAGCTGATCTTGAATGGGTTGGAGGGGCTGCCATGAAAGCTGGGAAGGGAGCGTCACTGACGGAGGTGCCCAGGGACTGAAGCAGCTGGCTTTGGGAGGGGGAGGGGAAGGGGAGGAAGAAGTGGCTGGGTCAGATCTATCTGTGTAGTTTGGGGGGGGGGAGGGGAGCTGAGGTGTGTGCCCCCATCCCAGGCAGAAGGACTCAGTGCGCAGACTCCTGAGTGTCATCCTGCCAGGCCGAGTCCCCAGCGTTAATGGGGCTCCCAGCATGGCTCAGCCTGGAGCAGGAAGCTCTCAGGTGACAGTGGGGGCAGAACCACTGCAGACTCATGCCTCTGAGCATGTTCTCTGGCATGGAGTAGCCTCGGTTTGTATCCAGGGACGGGCATAGCCCACGCTGCTGCCACTGAGCTCCTGCCTAGCAGCTGTGTGACCTGAACACAAGTGCACGTCAGAGCAGCCTGGCCCAGCTACCTCCTCTGCTGGTTTCTGCTTTCCCCTCGTAGGTTCTCAGCATGGCTGTCCCTCTTTGGTGCTGTTCCATGAGAGCCTCCAGCCAGAGCCACTTACCCCTTGTCCTGGCACAGGAGTGCTCTGAGCCAGCTCTGGGGCCTGGGAGTGCCTGCAGGGGGGCGGGAGCTGCAGCAAACATAGGGCCCTGCCCGGTTGTGACTCACCGGCCTCTCATGCCACATCTTTTCTCTTTCCAGAGGTGAGCAGCCCCTCTCCTGGCTGCTCTGCTCAGGGAAATACCTGGTGGCCTAGACTCACCTGCGGACATGGCAAGACCTGGGGAAGAGGAGTCTTGTCTTTCAGTGCCTAACCCCCACCCTCCCCACCCCAGCAGAGCAGATGCTGCTTGTGTGTGTTAATCACCCCGTGAACCACTAACCCTGCTTCCCTGCACTCTCGCTGCCTCACCCCAGTGTGAGAGGGGGCTTTGCCACTGCTGTCCGCTCAGTCAAAGCTTCCCTGCATTACCACTGCTGTGGGCCCTGCTCCCAGAGAGGGGCTCCAGGAAGCCAAAGGCTCCTGTTGACCCCTGACCTCCATCCTGGGCTCTGAGTCTTGCCAGACCAGGTGCTCTGTAGGGTTTGGTATATTTGTATAGGTCTGTATGTACTGAGGGCACAAGGATCGATTGTGATGGGCTCCGAGAGCTACCTTGCCCAGATCCCTGCCCTCTCCCTGCTGAGGGAGCCGGCTGCTTGTGGGTCCCAGTGATCCAGGGGCCCTGTGCTGTGTGGGGTGCAGACGTTGGGTCAGACGTGAGCTGGCTGCTGTGTTTCTTCTGCACCTCGATGGTTTTCAGTCTGAGCAAGGCCCGTGAGGTCCCACCTCAAGCCGCTGAGCCGGCCAGTATAGGATTGTTCCTCCACTCAAGGGCATGTCCCCTGGGAGAGGGTCCTGCTGGAAGGACTCCCCTGTCTGTTCCCCTCCCAAGGGTGTTAGCTCTCTTCCCCTGGCTCCGAGTCCCTTCTCTCGCAGGCGGGGTTCCCGCCCTGCTCAGGGCAGCTGGGGGGTGTTGTTTTGTACCATGCTCACCCTCTGCTTGCTGTGCTCCTCTCTCCCTCTCCTCCCTCTTGTTGCCCTTCTGACTTCAGGACTGTTGTGGAAACTGCAGCGACAGTGAGGAAGAGCCCAGCCGGCTGTAGAGCCCAGCCTGTTCTCCGGGCCTGGACCCTTTTGCCTCTCCCAGGCACCCAGCCGTGCAGCACCCAGCCTGATGGACAAGGTAGCAGCTGCCCTGCCACATGGGATTTGTTTACAGTTTTGCACATTTCTATTTTGAGACACTCGATGTACAGACCCAGAAAGATGCTCTGGGCTGTGAGCAGCAAGCCCCGCACCAGGGAACACTGCAGCAGGGCCTCGCTGTGCGTGGGGAGAGCACGTGGCTGGGAAGGCCCGGATGCTTCCGAATCTGCTGCTTGGGATTGCTCTTCTGCCGCTGCTGCTCCCCTTCTCAGCCCCGCTGCTCCCCTCCACCGGGAAGGGAGGGATCCCCCAGCGCATGGTGGGGCTGCCAGGGCGGGAGCTGGCAGGAGCAGGTCCAGTGACACATTCCAGTAGCTGGCCAGTCTCGCAAGCCCCAGGTTTGATATATTTATATAGGTCTGTATGTATGTATATATCATGCATAGGTTTTTAATTTCTTGGGGGAGGGGGTCCTTCTGCATTACTCCTCCCCCTCCCATGGACTCTGGGCACAGTGCATCCCACAGTGGGGGAGCTGCTGTGCCTGCTCTGCCCTGGAAGTCTTGGTCAGGGGCTCCTTGGCCACTTCTGGCGCCTTAACGTGTCTAAAGCATCTTCCCTAGGACCCTCTGGGATTGCTCCCGAGGCAGCTTGTCCTCCTGGGGGCGTGCAGCTGCTGTCTCCTGCAGCACAGGCTAGAGGGGAGGTCCATTGTGCACACATTCCCGCAGCCCTCTGGGCACAGGAAAGCACCATGCCAAAGCATTTACCACTAAAAAGCCCCGTTATGGGACCAGTCAATGCTTCGCCTCGCCCCCTTTGCCCTGCTGGGCACCTTTCCTCCTTGCCCACCCTGGCACTCACTGCGTCTGGCCCCTCTGCTGGCAGCCAGGATCACCCCGGCGGTTTGGGGCTGCAGTTCTGCATCCGCCGCTCTCTGCAGCGAGGCGGGATGTGGCCATTCCCAAATAGAGCTGCAAGCCAGGCCAGCTTCTGGATTCTGCATGTGGTGGGGGGTAACTGACCAGCTGCCGTGCTGCTGCTGAGAGCCATGGTGGACAGCTTGGGTAGTCCCCTGGAGGAGTTGCAGCAGGAGTCCAGCTCGCTGTGCTGGCTGGCACGTGTCTGTTACCCTCAGAGCTTTCGCTTCGTGCAGCCTCCATAGGAATGTGGCAGTGGGGCCGAGCCTGCTGCCTGTGTCCAGCTGTGGGTCTGCAGCTCCGCCCTGCTCGGAGGTACTGAGCTGCTTTCAGTGGAACGGCCCCACTCAGGCACACCACCTCCAGGCTGGGCCCAGCTGGCTGCTGAGCCCCAGGGACCTGTGCCAAAGGCTGAGTGCACCTCACACTTTCTCCAGGGGAACCTCTTCCATTCAGCAGCTGGCAGCAGCTGGAAATCTTGTGCCTTCAGGGGAATCAAAGGAGAGGGGCTCAGGTCCCAGCTGGAGCCTTGCATGGCCCTATGGGGCTGCGTCAGCCCTCGGCCATGCTCTCGGGTCCATCCATTTGCTCGTGTCCGGTACAGTGCACGCTTGTTCCTAGACTCTTCCCCGTGCACTGGGCTGGCTGGCTGCTCCCTGGTCAGACCTGTGGTATCATTTGCTTGCATTGCACTGATGGTGGGAATATTTAAAGAATTTTTAACCTTTTTGTTTAATGTAAGTTCTGTCATGTCTGTTGCTGCTGTGCAGAGGTGAATACAGTGAGCACAACACACTGCCCGCCGCCTCCTCCTTCTCCCGCCGTCTCTGCCTAGCAGCCTGGGACGCAAACCTGCTCAGGGAGACCTGAGCTGCTCTGCCCAGGAGCACAGTTGCCAACTTTCACGCGGTAAATTAGCTCCCTGACTTTCACAATAAGCCAAAAATCTAGCTAATCCCATTTCAAAACAAGGCCAAAAAAGCCACTCCCTAAGAACCCCAGCACTGTATGTGACTAGATCCCCCGGCGTGCAGTCTGGGACTGTGGTGGGCCCGCTGTGCACCCCTGACTCTCTCCCCCCCACCCCCCCTTGCCCTTGCTTGCCAGGAGCCAATCACAGTAAAGAAGCACCAAGCTGCAACAAGCTACAAGCCAAAAACTAGCCAACAAGCAACTCACGAGCCAATTAAGCCAAAAACAAGCCCAATTTCTGCAGTTTTTTCATGGGTTTGCCATGTCTGCCTAGGATCAGCCCAGCCAAGCCACTAGGTTCTAGGCTGCCAGCTGAGCCATGGGCATGCAGAGGAGTGAAAGGTACTCGCCTCTCCTGGGCCAGGGTGGCTCCTCCAAATTCTGCCCTTCTACAGGCCTGGATCAGGCGTCTGCTGTGAACACTGAGAGCCCTCCCCTGGGCATCCACCTGCCAGTCACGTTCGTCTCCCTGCTGCACCCATGCTCCCCAGGAATCCTGGGTGTAGCTCTGCCGGTGGGGCCTGGCTCCCACACTGCCCAAGCTCTGTGCATTGGGTGGTGCCCATCCCAAATGGCAGGATCCCTTCGTACCTCCGTCTGAGCCAATCTCTAGCAGCTCATCTGCAGCTTCCCCTCACTGGGGGCCTTGGGATTTGTGTTTGGGTGCTCCCGGCCAGCTTGTCTGAGCTGCATGTGGGGCTCTCGGGTGCTTAGCCCCGTCCAACCAGCAGGGAGCATTGGCCACTCTACGGAAAGGAAGGTGGCTGAAAGGGGGGTAGCGGCTTGGTCGCCAGAGGGGTATGTGGGACTGGCTTCCTTGGGGTTGTGGAGGGAGAACACAGCGGCTGGCTGACCCTCAGCACAGGGGCCTGCTCCAGCCCGAAACCACAGGGAGACTGGCTGTGCAGATACACTCCTATCCCTGGGGCAGAGAAGGGTCTTGCACACTGGCACCCAGGCAGAGAAAGTGTTTCTCCCTGGGAACCCCCTCCAATAACCCCAGTCAAATCCTGCTGCTGGACCGGCTCGATCTGGACAGTGGGGATGGCTGGGTGCTAGTACTGTGCTGGAAACTGCAGGCACGCTCCTGCTGAGGCCAGGGTTTGTTGCAGCACTTTAGCAATAGCTGGAGCCATTCTAGTGTTGCTTTCCTCCCCGGCATGTTTGGGCTGCACATGCTGCAGGCTGGTGTGACAGCAGGGGACTGGGGCTTGTTGGGTGTGTTTTAGGGGGGTGGGAGGGGTAGGTTAAATCAGTTTTGCACTGCCAGCTGGAGTGGGCTGCTTTTGTCCCTTTTCTAGTTGGAATCCGGACACTTGGAATGAGCCACAAGCATATTCTGCTAGTCATTGCTCCAGCGTGTGCGCTCTCAGGGTGTTACTAGGCTCCTACTTGGAACCACTGGCTAAAAGGACTGTTCCTATGTGCTGGAACAAGCCCCAGCAGCCGCTGCCCTCCCACTACAGGGCACTCTGATGGTGGGAGCCGCGTCTCTCCCCTCTGTTTGCTGGAGATCAAACCCCCTATTCCTTAGGAGAAATAGGCACTGCCCAGCCCCACTCCAGGCTATGATGAAGTGGCTCGGAGAGCTGCCTGGGCACATGGGGACCTGCTGTGTGCGGGGGCCAGGGAAGGCAGAGCCTCTTCTCGCAGAGCCCCTTTCCATACAGGAAATTACTTGCTATCTGCTGAGAGCAGCACTGGTTTTCTTGGCAAATGTGTTTGGTTTTTTTTTAAGGAAATTCCCCAATAAAAACTTTGAAACACGGTTGCAAATTGCTCTTTCCCGAGAACTCCTTGTCCTTAGTCACACCTAAAACCCCTGGGCTTCCAAGTTGCAGTTACATTTAAAAACAAAAAAACTGAAAACCATTTTAAACTCTTGGAAATGCTTCACTGGGGGACCAGTAACGGAATGGGCCCTAGGTGGTGCCTATCTGCCAGCAGGCTCCCTCCTCCTGTGTTGACCCAAGTGGTTTGCCCGTTCTGTGCGCTGCAGGTCGGTTCCGATGACCAGGAGAGATTGATGCTGGCGTCAGGTGTTTGTTTCCCTAATACAGGAGGAGTCAATCGGGTGTTAGTTTCTTTGCTCACAGTTCAAAGCCTCTTAACTAGCACTTGGCCCAAAAGCTCTTGCTCTTACATGGCCATGCTGCCCGTGCTTCTTTTCTGCCTTCTCTCAGCTTCTTTGGGCTTTCTTGCTGTTTCTGTCACAGAGACACAAACCTTCACCAAACAATAGCCCATGAAATTTCCTCTGCCTGTTGGTTCAGATCCTGGGTTACATAAAGGAGTTTAATGCTTTTTACAACTATCTTAAATTGTTGTTCCCAGGCTGAGAGAGAGAGAAGGTGGGTGAGGTAATACCTTTAATTGGACCGACTTCTTTTGGTGGAAGGGACACGCTTTTGAGCCGCACGGCGCTCTTCTCAGGTCTGTCTTTCTCCAGACCTGAGGAAGAGCGCTGTGAAGCTTGAAAGCTTGTCCCCATCACCACCAGAAGCTAGTCCAGTAAATGCTATTCGCCTTCTGTCTCAGCTATCTTTAATGAAGGATGCTGGTTACACCCCCTGCTTTTAAACACATTCAACCAAACCCATAACATCCATCACCTCAAGGGATCAGTCTCCACATCAACCTGCAGTCAGAAATGCCCGTCTCCACTTTCTCCCTCTCATCAGAGGGAAGTCTGGCAAGATCTTGCCAATGTGGCATGTATGTTTCACATCACCTGGCAGGGTGGCACGGGATCCCCCTCTGGGTGCTGAAGCAATAGTTATGGAATGGGTGCATAGACCATCGTATTCACGTTTCAGCAATGTGCATTCCTGGAGCACACACCACCACACCGATGTTCACAGCAGAAGCTTCTCCCAGGGCAGAGAATGGGAGCTGGACCCCCCACAGACCCTAGACGACTCATTTGAATGTGGGAATGTCCAGAGGTGGATGTGTTTGACTCGGCCACAAACAGGAAGTGTCAGGGGGCCTAGGCCTTCAGTCTTTGGAAGATGCGTTTCTCCTTCCTTGGACGAAGGGCGTATATTGCACGTTTTCCCCAATATCTCTGACTCTAAAAGTGAGGAACAAGATCAGGCAAGACAAAGCCAGGGTTGTCCTGATAGTCCCTGCATGGCTGAGGGAAGCCTGTATCCTGACTTGTTTTGATTGTCTCCTTGTTCAGCAGTCAATCTTCCATGCCTCCCTCATCTCTCTCAAGATGTGGGCTGAGCGCCTCATCCCAGCCTAAAGAGTCTAGGCATGGCTAGTTCCTTAAGTGTTCTAACTAGTCTGTAACGTGTTCTTTCCCTAGTTTGGCTTGCATTCTCCCCTTGTCATCGTTTATGGTGACCAGGTACTCAGGACAATTAACCTTTTTAGTGAAGACTGAATCAAAATAGGCATTAAACGCTGCAGCCTTCCTAAAGTTATGTTATAGTGCTTCCCCACTAAGTAAAGGACCTATGCTTTGTCTTTCTCTTGCTCCTAATGTATTTAAAGAACCTCTTCTTATTGCCTTTTATGTTCTTGGCTAGGTGTAACTCATTTTGTACCTTAGCCTTTCTGATTTTTTCCCTATATGCTTCTGCTATTCTTTGGTACTCCTCCTTAGCAATTTGCCCATGTTTCCACCTTTTGTAGGATTTCTTTTTGCTTTTCAGGCCATCAAAGAGCTCCTGGGGGTGCTATATTGGCCTCTTACTATTCTCCATATGTTTCCTTTGCATCGCAATTGGTGGCAGTTGTGCATTTAATAATGATGATTCCCTGTTTACAATTACATGTTGAGACCTTTCAGTTAGATGACTATATCATCTGCTTCCCCCTCCAGTATAGACCAGCAGTATGTATTGAACACTTCTTTACTGCATCGTTATTGACAATTCCACCATGGACCAATCCCAGTGTTAAGATTTTCGTCATTTTGTTCCTAATATACTTTACAAACTCCTTATTGACCGTAACTCTGCTGGCCTTAGATGTTTGGCTTGTGTCCCTTTGATTCTCTTCTCAACTTCCTGCAGTTCCTAGCTTCTGATTTGTATTCATTACCCTCCATTTCCCCTTTCTCCCTTTTGTTAGAGATTGGAGGTTGTTTTTATAGCTGCTTTCACTTCCCCTAGAAGCCAGATTTTTTCTTTTTCTTTCTCAGTTGAGACTTTTTTGGTTTTTAGGCATCTAGTGAAATCTAATCCCATCCAAATCTGCTTAGAGTCGGTCCCCCCCCATCTGATTTCCTTTCAACGACTGTGGAGGGGCTTTTTTTAACCAAGCCCCTGAGGAATGCCTGTTGTCTTTTGTGAAATATGCTGATTGACACAGACCCTTCCCTTTGTATTTTACTGTGGAACTCATTACTGCCAAACTCTTGCAGCCACAGGAGGACACCTCTCAGTTGCCTCCCTTTCCCTCTTATAAAGACAGACCTACTGCTCACTTGTTGGCAGCTGGATGCCCTGCTGCGTAGTGCCCTGCTTTAGACAGATGGCAAAGCCCATGAGTCCATTTCTTTATGCATTCTGGGAACAAGGCTGTCTTTAATGTATTCAGAACTGGGCAGCCCACTCTACCTCCTCGGAGTGCACCGTGGCTGTAATACCTCACACCACTTCCCTTCGTCCTACCTGCTGGGGCAGGGGAGACATGGTTCCCTGGGGCAGGGGTCATTGCTTCTGCCCATAAAGCCGCCTGCAGCCCCCAGGCTGGTGTGGTTGTATCTTGCTACAGCGCTGTGGGGTCAGGGGAGATGTGCTTTGACCCTTGTGCATGTGGGCTCTAAGCTNCCTGCCCCCTCGCAGCCCCCTTCCCCGACAGCTGTCCAGCCCAAATGGGTTCTCTGCGAGCCCTCAGCGGCACAGCGGCTACGTGCCCCATTGTGGCTGGCAGCTGAGACAATGCCAAGCCATGGCTGGGGCTGGTTCTCCACCCAATCTCTCTGGCTCCTTGGGCAAGGCCAAGTGGGTCCGATCTGGGAGCAGGGCTCCCCCGGTATCAGCCCCCTGCAGGCTGCTGAGAGGAGCAGGGTTTGGGCAGCCTGGGTGTTCATGGCTGAGCTGAGCACTAGGAGCAGCAGGCAGGAGCCTGGGCTATTGGACTGCAGGCCTGTACCTGAGCTAGTCCCAGTGGGGTGGTGCTGGGGGGGGGGACCCAGGCTCCTACAGCTGCTGAATCCCATGCCAGCCACCCCTGTAAAACCAGGAGCCTGCTGGCTTGGAGCACGGGGCATGTATCAGAGCTAGCAGGCTCACCAGAGGGAGGGCAGGGTTTTCCTCACCTCCAGGGCCCAGAGCCTGGGCTGAGCTAACTGTGGGGGGGCTGGGGCGGCTCTGGCCAGTTCAGCTAGAACAGTGAGCACGTGACTCCTCCAAGGCTGGCGTGGGCCCCCAGAGTGGTTCTGCCTTCACATACCCGCTGCACCCCCCTTTCCTTCCAGAAGCCAGGGAGGCAACACAGCAAAGCAATTTTCAGGAGTGAGTGACGCTCTCAGCTGTTGCTAGGATAACAGCTCCTCCCCCAACCAACTGTGTGGCTGGCAGCAGCTTTTTGACTCTTTCCACCCTCCACTTTCTGGGCTTATTTGGGGGAGTTGGATTCGGTGCTGCGCTCTGCCTTGCGATGATGGACGTGTTCTTGTGCTGGGCCTGGAGGGGTCTGGCCGGCTGTAGCCCTGGTCTCTTGCCCACCAGCCCAGAGCGGCCTTGGAGTAGGTGAATAACCCTGCCTGGAGCAGAGGCAGTGAGCATCTCCCACCTTGCATCACTGCTGGCTGGGCCATGCTGCAGCTCCAGGAAAGCTGGGCCAGGCTGGGCTCCAGCATGGGAGATGGCTCTGAGATTCCATCTCAGCAGCCAAATTCCCCATTCTAGTGAGGGAGAGCCAGGCACGTGCTGTGGGAGGAGGGCTCTGCCCAGGGGAGCCTGCAGGCTGATGGAGCCCTGCTGGGGCCGGTGGGTTTGAGAGCAGTGTAGCTGCTGTTGCAGGGAGAGCTGTCTGCAGCAGCTAGGCAGTCAGGACTGAGCCTAGGAACAATGGCAGCAGGAGCTGCTGCTGGTAGTGGGCCCCGTGTCCCCCTGACTTGAGCCTGGCTCTCTTCGGGGGAAGGGGAAATCCAGCTCTGGCCGGGGCATGTGCTGCTCTCCCACCGCCCAGGCCCTGATTCCCATTCCAGGGGGCAAGGCCTGGTTCATAAAGGAGCTGAGTCAGAGGAAGGGATCTCCTGCCCCCTCCCCCCAATAATGCATCTGCCAATACCCATCCATGGGACCTGTGCCTCCCCTCTGGCCTGAAGAAGAGACAGCCAGGCACTCACCGTTGTCCCAAGCGCCTCCAGCCCCTTGCCCTGCACGACCTGTCCCATGCCTCTGCCCTCAGAAATATTCGAATGGTTCCTGTAAGTCACAGAACCAGCCAGAGAGTCCGCCTGGAGACAGCACAGTGACTGCTGGGGCATGACCACAGGCAGCTCCCCCTGGCCCAGGAGCAGAGAGCGCGGCCGCAAGTGAGACAAGCGCCTGGAGTGCAACACGGCAGCAGACCAGGCCAGTGCAATTTGGAGCAGAAGGTCCTGGAGGGGACGGACAGTCACCCTGGGAGGACGGAGTCAGTTCTTGGCACTTCCTGAGCAACCATGGAACTTACACTACAGATCATGGGCTGACTTGGGGCCAGACGCTCTGGCCTGGCTGGGGGCGGGGTTGGTAGCTCACTGACAGGCCAACCGACCTGGGGGTAGCCAGGGGCTGACATAGGAAGGGACCAGCCAGGCAGCTGTAATGGCTCGGGGCAGGAGAGCTCTGCCACTGGGGTGTTTAAAAGCTCTGGCCTGAGTCCAAGGGAGCGGTGGAGCCTGGGGGTGGGAGCCGCAGCCAGACGACTGTGATTTAGGGGGGACTTGTGGGCCAGTCTCCATGTCTGACACAGTGAGGCAGGGGCACTGGGGGCAGCTGGCAGAGAGGTGAGGCCTCCTGGACAATACCCCTGCTGCAGGGCAGCCCTGCACCACAGCTGGTCCCCAATGGGGCTGGACCGAGAGGGTCACACACAGGCAGCAAGTGCACAAGGTGGGGCTGCTCTAACCAGCCCCAGCACGAGGAGACCAAGCTGGCCCCACTCAGTCCCTGGGCCAGTGCTAGTGCCTCAGCACGCAGGCTTAGGCTCACAGGTGCTGGGCATGTGTCAGACATTCCCAAGTCGCTTGGTCTGTTTGCTTGTGAGTGCCAGACCCTGTGGCTGCGTGGCCGCAGGCTGGGCAGCGGGACCTCACGGGCTGGCTAGAGAACTCGTAGGCTCTTTGGGGTGAGCCCCCTTCCCACGTCTCTGCCCCCGACTCCCCGAGCCCCCTCTACCACCATCCATGCAGGGCCATCTCTGCCTCCTTGCCCTGGGGGGTGGGGGGGCATCTCTGCCCTTCTCTCTTGCTGGGGGCAACACCTCTGGAATTGGAGTCCCACGTGGGCCAGTGTCTGTTTAAATTACCCTGAGCTGTCTCCGTGGCCTGTCCCTGCTCACTCCCGAGGCCCTGCCAGAGAAGAACGACACATTCAATTAAGTGGCAGCTTTGTGTGTTTCCCCCTGGCGCTGTCACCATGACAGCCGCGCAGAGTGGCTGCCAGGTGCATTGTTCCTGCCATGGGCAGCGCTGCAGTCGGGATTGGCAGCTGTCAGTCTGCGGCGAGCACGTGTGGGGGCAGCAGCAGGCTCTGCCCCATGCCCCCCCCCCCAGCCCTGGCCAGCCCAGTGCCAGCTCCCGACACCCACCCCAGAGCCTCGCCTGACCTGGCATCACATCTGTGCCACACACAGGGGCAGTGCATCCCCCAGGTGACTCCACTGCCCCCCTTTCTGTCCTCACTTCAGGCCAAGCCCTGGCCTGCCCCTCCCTGGAGCCTCTTAGGGGGCCAGAGTTTCCCCATAATCCACTGGACAGGGACCTCTGTGCCCTAGAGCCCTGCTCTCAAGCTGCAGTGAGGGCTCTGATTGGACACAGCAGGTGGCAAATAATGGAGGGGCGGGGGGGGGGGCAGGACTCCTGGGTTCTATCCCTGGCTCTGGGAGGGGAGTGGGGGCTGGTGGGTTAGAGCAGGGGGGGCTGGGAGCCAG
>QXTE01000266.1:681629-697247 GCA_003942145.1 Platysternon megacephalum
CCCCCCCCCCCCGAGCCTCCAGGGAGCCAGCCCCCCTCCCCCCCCAAATCCTGGGGCGCCACCAGCCCCCAGGGAGCCTGTCCCCGCACACGAGTCCCAGGGCACCAGCACCCCCCCCCTTTCCCGCTTCCTTTGGCCTTGGAGGCGCCTGGGTCAGTTTCGGGCTGTGCTGGACCCCTGCCCAGGAAGCCAGGCGCTCGTTAGGGGCTCATTTGCCTGCACTGGCACTGCCCTTGCCCCAATGCACCACGTGCCCAGCTGCTTGCACTGGGTTTGGCTCGGGTTCAGTTCGAGCCCAGCCCCCCCTCAGCCTGGTCCCGGCTGTGAGACACTCTGGAGTGTGGGAAGCGGCTCTGCCTTCCCCCCCTTGGTTGTGTTTTGTGACTTCCAGCCCAGCCCGGTTGGGAGGTGCCCTCGGGGAAGGAGCCTGCTTGGGCTGCATGCAGGGTATGAGGTTTAGGCCCTGTCCTGGGTCAGGCTTTGCCCATTGCTAACCAGGGCCGGCTGCTACTTGTGTGCTGAGCCCCCTGCCCCACGGGGGATGGCTCCAGGCCAAGCGGGAGTCCTCTCTTGGAATGGCTTCAGGTGCAGTTAGAACCTCCCCCCTGCTGCTGCCCTGGAGGTGTCTGCATAGCCGGGCAGGTGCTGCTTCTCGGCCCTGTAGGGGGGCAGGATGAACACTCGGCGGAGTGTAGGGTAGCTCCGGGCCCCTGCTTTCTGGCCAGCACCCAACAACCTGTTAGGGCCAATACTGCTCCAAGTGGGGGCCTCCTCCTATGGCCACATCTGTGCCTGGTGCCAGAGATCTCCCCTGAGCTCAGAGCCCGGCTGGGGTCACACACTCAGGTGTGCATTTGCTGGCAGGGGATGTTCCCTCTGGAAACGCAAGGGAAAGATCCACAGGCCCTGGGGTGTCTCCCCTCTCAGCAGCTTGCCTTGCACCTTGAAGGGAATCTCTTTCTTGCCCTGTGGTGGGCCTCAGATGCTAGATGGAAAGTGTCTGGCCCAGTCTCGCAGTCACGCTCCTGGGATCAGGGCAGGGTCCGGCTTGGTGATGGCTGACGGTGTTAGAGGAGGGTCTGCCATAGCTTTGCACCCGGCGAGCCCCTCCTTCTGTGCAAGGACCTGCAGCCATGTGGCTTGTGCTATCCCCAGGGCTGGCTGGTCTAGAACCTTACATGAGTTTGGGGGAGGTTCCTTCCTATATTGCTAGGGCGGCTGCAGTGCTTGAGCCTGGGGAGTGGATCGCTCCCTTCAGAGTCTTGATGCCAGAGTGGACTGTTAGAACCAGCTGTGCTGAGCTCCGGCAGCACACAGAGGGGAGAACTTCCTCAACTGCTAGCAGAGCTAGAGCAGAGAAAGAGGCCAGTCTTGCTGTGAAGCCCCCAAGTGTCCCTGGGTGCAGCATGCAATGGTTAATCATTGACTGTATTTGAAACACAAACACCCTTAGTTCTACATTTATTCAGCTTCCAGACATTGGATCTTGTTCTGCCTTTGTCTCAGAGTAAAGTTCCTTCTCCCGTCAAATCTTTCTGCCATGTGGGAACTCTGACTGCGATCGAGTCACCTCTTAACTTTCCCTGGTAAACTAAACAATTGATCCTCCTGCTCTCGGGCAGGTTTGCCAGACAGGGACTCGTGCTTCTGGCTCTCTTTGGAACTTTTCCAAGTGTTCTCAGCTTCCTGTTGGAAGTGCGGCCCCCAGAACTGGACACGGCGTCTAGTAACAGTCTCACTATGGCCATCTACAGAGGTGACACCGCCTCCCTCGTCCTGCTGATAGTTACCGGTTAGAGAATATGTCGATAAGTTCCATGGATTCGAGTCAGCAGGGCCTGAGGAAGTTCATCCTAGGGTACTAAGGAACTAGCTGTCCCCATCTCAGAACCATTAGCAATTAATTATCTTGGAGAACTCAGAGGACTGGAGAAGGGCAGACAGGTAAAAAAGGGGAACAAAGAGGACCCAGGGAATTATAGACCACTTGGCCTAACTTCAGTACCTGAAAAGATACTGGAACAATTGATTAAACCATCAATTTGTGAGCACTAGAGGATAACAGGTTATAAGGAACAGCCAGTGTGGATTTGTCGAGAACAAATCATGTCAAACCAACCTCACCTTTTTCTTTGACGGGGTCACTGGCCTAGCAGATGGGGGGAAGCTGTAGACGTGATTGTGAGACAGTCCCACGTGACATTCTCATGAGCAGACTAGGGCAATGCGGGCTAGATGGAATTGCTAGAAGGTGGGTGCACAACTGGCTGAACAGTCGTACTCACTGAGGAGTTATCAGTGGTTCGCTGTCAAACTGGGAGGGCGGAGCTAGTGCAGGCATCAGTCCTGAATCTGGTGCTAGTCACTATTTTCGTTCATGACTTGGGTAATGGAGTGGAGGGTGCTCTTAAAATCCACAGCTGACACCAAGCTAGGAGGGGTTGCAAGCACGTAAAAGGACAGGATTAGAGTTCAAAATAACCTTGACAAATTAAAGAATTGGCCTGAAATCAATAAGATTAAATTAAATAAAGACAAGTGCAAAGTACTACATTTAGGAAGGAAAAATCAAATGCCAAGCTACAAAAGGGGGAATAACTGGCCAGGTGATAGCTCTGCTGAAAAGGGTCTGGGGTTACAGTGGATCACAAACTGAACATGAGTGAACAATATGATGCAGTTGCAAAAAACAGGCTATCATCCTCCTGGGGGTGTATTAACAGGAGTGTCGTACGTAAGCCAGGGGAGGTAACTGTCCCGCTCTACCCAGCACTGGTGAGGCCCCAGCTGGAGTGCGGTGTCCAGTTCTGGGCGCCGCACATTAGGGAAGATGTGGATCAATAGGAGGGAGTCCAGAAGAGAGCAACAAAAAATATCAAAGGTTTAGAAACCCTGCCCTGTGAGGAAAGGTTAAAACACTGGGTGTGTTTAGTCTTGACAAAAGAAACTGACCAAGGAGTGGGTACCTGATAAGCTTCCGGTTATGTGAAGGGCTGTTCTAAAGAGGACTGTGATCAGTTGTTCTCCATGTCACTGAAGGCAGGACAAGAAGCAATGGGCTTCATCTGCAGCCCGGGAGATTGAGGTTGGATATTAGGAAAACTTCTTAACTCTCAGGGTGGTTAATCTGTGGCACAGGTGTCAGGTTTTAAGAGCAGGTTGGACAAACCCCTGCCAAGGAGGGTCCAGCTTTTCTTAGTCCTGCTTCAGTGCAGGGGGCTGGGCGCGGTGACACGTCGAGGTGGTTACTGTAACGTGGGGATTACTTGCTCATACAGCCAAGGATCACGTTCGCCCTCCTAGTGACAGCATTCCGCTGGGTGCGCACGTTGGGCAGGCTTGTCAGGACCTCAAGTCCTGGTCTGCGTCGCTGCTTTCCAAGGTGCTGTCCCCCAGCCTGTGAGTGCGGCCTGTGCTCTGGGTTAAAGGCATGGGCATGAGCCCACGTTACCGTGCGATGCGGATCACTGCAGAACTGACCTGGCAGCAGTTACCACGCCAACAATTTTTGTCCTCTGCAAACTTAGAGCAACCGCTTTATCTTCAGCCAGATCACGGAGGATGATACTGACCAGCCTTTGGCCAAAACCAGACCCCTGCAGGACCCCTCTAGAAACAAGATGTATGTAAAGGGCAGGCCACCTCCCCACAGCCCCCTTATGGCTAAAGGTGGCTCTGCAGCACCCAGCCTCAGTTTCCCCCTCACAGGTTCCCAGGAATGCTCCATGGAGGCTTACATGCAATACCAACCCCCTTCCTTGGGGACTGGTTCATGAACATAAAGCAAACCCAAAGGCAAATCTCTGCTCCACCAGCCTCCCACGGGGCGCAGCACCTCCTCCCGGAGCTCTGGCGGCTCCCAGCTTCTCCACTCGGCCCAATTTTCAGCCCTTCCCAGGTTCTGCTCGGTCTGTCCCTGTGAGCCCGGGGGTTGCTGGGCCTGTTTTTCAACTTCCTCCAACGGCTTCCCCGGCTGCATCCTTCAGGTGCCTTTTCAGCAGCTCTCAGTCATTCTTCCCCTTCCCTCCCTGGGCTGAGGGGTCCACAGACAGCACCCCTCCCCTGCTGCTGGCTCCCCTTTAGGGCCCGGGGCTTCCCGTAAACCCAGTTGGACACCAAGTAATCAGTCATGGGTGCGCCAGCCCCACTCCCTCTTAAAGGGGCCAGTCGCCCTGTGACAGCCTCTGGGGACGAAAATACCCCATTGATAATTGCTTTTGGAATCAGCCAGTTTCTAGTCCGTTTAATCTGTGCTTCGTTAAAAACTAGCACTATACAAACGCAATCAATTAATCCAGTTGTAATGTAATTGAGGCCTGCGGGGGTACCGCTAAATGCCTTACAGAAATCTAACTGTCTTGTCAAGTTACCTTTACTAACTATGGTTGTAATCTCAAAACAATACCAAGTTTGTTTGACAAGACCTGTTTCCTGTGAAACCACATGGATTGGCATTAGTTATGCTGCTCTCCTCTTGATTCTTTACTGATTGCATCCTGGAGCAGCTTTTCTATGATTTTGCCCAGGATCAACGTCTGACTAATTGGCCTATAGTTACCCGGCTCATCCCACTTACCCTTTTAGAATATTGACACAACATTCGCTTTTTTCCCCTTCTCTGAGACTTACCCGTTGTCCAAGAATTATGAGATATTACCAATTACTCAGCCGCTCCTGAGCCAATTCTTTTACAACTCTTGAGTGCAAATTATCCATTCTTGCCCCTTTAGAAATGTTTCACTGCAGCAGTGGCTGCTGCTCTCTGGCCTGGTCAGGACCCGGCTGACAGGCCCTGTGGCATCATGGTGGATCCTGGGTTTCAAGGAAACTGTCTAACCCAGCTCCTTCCAGTTCCCTCGCCTCCCTGGCTCCTTCGGGGAACCTTGAGAAGCAGAAGGGGGGTGGAGCTCATCCCGTCCCCAAGCAGACAGGATCCAGGGCTGCCAGCTACAAGCAGGGCCTCCCATTTCTAGAATCTTTCAGCTCGTTGCCATGCCAACCCCAGCCCTTCCTGGGAGGCTGGCAAGCCCGGTGCCCCCCTTCCCTTCACAATCCCCTTGGACCGGGCTCTGCTGGCTTCTGCAGACGGCTCCATGGCTCGGTGCCTTGGCCACCCTAGAGCACCTGCCTTGGTGTCTGGGGCAGGGCGGAGGGCAGGCGTGGGACCCTGGCTATGGAGGGGGGTGGAAACATGCACACAGGAATGCAGCCCTTAAATGAGCAGGTGGGGAAGGGGGCCTGGGCTAATGGGTGGTGGTCGGTAGGGGGAGGGACCCAGCCAGAGGGAATCCACATGGCTGGAGCCGGCCTGGCCACCCTGAGCTGGGCGTGGGTGGGTTGCTATGGGAACCGCGGTGCGCCCGTCATGCTGAGGTCTGTCTGTCTGTCTGTCTGCAGGGGGTGCCGTCGGCTGCTCGGCACAGCGATGGGAAGGAGCTGGGCTGGGTGCTCTTGGTTCGGACGGGGCTACCTAGCCTGGCCTGCGGCTCTGCAGATCCCTGCGGCGGACGAGCCCCCCCGGAGTGCCCGCCCCCCCAGTCGTCCCTGCCTGGTGCCTGGGGAGCAGGGCAGGCCCTGACCCTCGCCCCTGAGCCCCCCCGGCTCTGCCTCCCATCCGTCCCCAGTGCTTGGAGCGGGCGCCATGGCAACGGCTGCAGGCAGCGCGGGGGCAGCCCTGAGCGAGTGACGAGCCACCGGCGCTGGCACCTGGGCACAGGCGATGGGCAGCGGGCGTGTGGTGCTCTGGGCCCTGCCTGCCTGCAGCTGAGGGGAGCCCCCGGCCCCCAGCCCAGCCACCATGGTGATGTCCCAGGGCACCTACACCTTCCTCACCTGCTTTGCCGGCTTCTGGCTCATCTGGGGCCTCATCGTGCTGCTCTGCTGCTTCTGCAGCTACCTGCGGCGCCGCCTGAAGAGCCAGCAGGAGGAGCGGCTACGGGAGCAGAACCTGCGCGCGCTGGAGATGGAGCCGCTGCACTACGAGGGCTACGAGGGCAGCCCCCCCGGCATGGCCATGGCCATCCCCCCCCGGCTGCGCATGGAGCCGCGCCACCCCCCTGGCCCGCCCCCCCGGCCCTGGGGCTACAGGCACGGTGAGGGCTGCTTGTGACCCACGGGGCCAATTCCCTAGGCCTGGCCCATCGCCGCCAGGGGCTTCCCAAAGCAGGGAGCGGGCACCGTTCATGCAGGCTCAGAGCCTGAGGCAGGGCCAGGCCTCTCAGCCGGCCACTCAGAGCCTCTCTGGCTACAGCAACCCCCATGCTGCCCCACTGGCCAGTCCAGCAGAACCCCGGCTGCCTGGCCGTGCTCGGTCCCAGAGCAGCGTGCCCGCCCCCCGCCCCACCCAGCGCCTGCTGCAGGGCACCCGTGGGGCTGGCTGGGGCCTGGCACCCCTCATGGAGGCTGTGGTTCAGGCCCCCTCTACACATGGAAGAAGGGGGAGAGCCTGGTGCGGCCCCTCACTCAGTGCGTCTGCTGCTTGCCTTGCAGAGTCGGACCTGTCCAAGCCCCCGTGCTACGAGGAGGCGCTGCTCATGGCTGAGCCGCCACCGCCCTACAGCGAGGTGCTCATGGACACGCGGGGGCTGTACCGCAAGATCAACGCCCCCTTCCTGAGCCACGAGCGCCCCGAGAAACAGGAGCAGCCCCCCAGCTACAAGCCCCTCTTCCTGGACCGAGGTTACAGCACAGCCCTGCACCTGCCCAGCTCTGCCAGCCAGGGCCCCGCCTTCTACCTGGAGGCCGAGCGTGCCCAGCGCATGTTCCCCAGCTGGATGAACTCCGAGCTCAGCGGCAGGGACACGTATGAACCTGGGGCCTGGCACCTCCCTGTCTCCATGCCCTTGCTTGGCAGGACTACGGCGGTTTAGGGGCCTGCCGGGCAGAGTGCCACACTGGAGCCTGCATGGACTGGGGCTGCAGCAGGGCCTGCCTGAGCCCAGGTGCTGTCACTGGCGCAGCTGGGCTCAAGCTGCCCCTTCTCCTTGGGAGCCGGCCCTGGGCCCCACCTCAGGGCTAGCGCAAACCCTGCCTGGACAATGTGAAGCGCTGCCTGCTGCGGCCAGTGTGTGAGGGGCTGGTCCCCATCTCGCCCCGGGGGCCCCGGCAGGCGCCCTTGGTGCTGACTGGGGCTCCGAGCAGGCCCTGCACTCGGCTCTTTCCTAGTTTGTTTGTTACAGTTTGAGAATAAAAGTTTGTGGCACCAGATTCACTCCAAGCAGGACCAGGCTGCCTGGGTGGGGGGGACTCGGGGCAGGCTCCACAATGGGGCCTGGAGCATCCCTCTCAGCAGGTGAGCACAGCCCCACAGGGCTGGGCAGTTCAGCCTGGACCCACTCTCCCCCTGGGGTGCTCCCCCGTGCACTCACCAGCCCAGCTCGCTGCCCCTCCCCCAGAAAGCAGCCAGGCTCAGGCTCAGGCCAGGGTGGAGGCGATTTATTTATTAACATACATTAGCACGTTGCCAATACACAATTTGTGCTTTCAAAAAAACCAGTTACTGTACTTGAGAAGGGGACCAAGCAAGGGGGGACAAAGCGGAGGAGGGGTATGGGGGGCTCACAGTCTGGGGGGTCGCCACATGGTCTCCTACTGAGACTGGCAGGGTCCTTGCAGCTGAGACAGCCTCAGGCAGGGAGGGAGAGGCAGCCTGGCACTAGCTCTCCCAGCCCCCACCCTAGGGGTGCTTAACACCTGCAGGGGGAACACCTTCCCCTCTGGGGGCGGGGCTCTGCTGCACAAGCACCTTGGGGCGCAGCTGAAGTGAGGGGGCTGCAGCCAGCAAGAGCCGCACCCACACAGGGTCATTTTATTGCCATATTTATTTTTGATTCGTGCAAAGTTCTCAGGGCTCGGGGGAGAGGCGAACGAAGCCCCTGCCCCATGCACAGAGCACCAGCTGCCCAGCCTCCCTCAGGGCACCAGGGTAGGGGGAGCCGAGGGGCGCGCAGAAATATACAAGCTCAACGCAAAGAGGCAGGAGCGGCAGGGTTGGGGGAGCAGGGAGCTACGAGGGAAGGGGGGCGGGCGGACCCACATGGCTCCTAGTGAGACAACTTTTAAAAAAGAGAGAGAGAGAGAGAGAGAGGAAAGCTGTAAAAGTTGCCCTGTGGGGGCAGGGGTGCCGCGGGGCTGGCCCGTCCAGCCGGGCCCAGGGGCACACGCAGACGGAGAGGGATGGGGCTGGGCCCCTCGCTGTGGCCGTCTTGCACTGCTGGGATCTCACGGTGGCGGTCCCGGGGGTCTGACGCGCACAGGGCCCAGCCTTAGACGCTGCCCCCAAAGCTCTCCTCGTCCTCAGGCACCGGGTCGGCGTCCCAGCAGGTGATGTCAATCTCTGTGGGAGAGTCGGACGTGTTAGCACCAGGCTGCCCAGTGCCCCCCTCGAGGGGGAGCAAAGCAGGGCTCTGGGCTGCCCCCCACATGCCCAGGGCTGCCCCACTCACCGGGGGGCTTGGCGTAGAACACAGCAGGAGGAGTTTTGGCAGACGTCTCCACCTGGCCGAACTCTTCGTCCTGCGACTGGCTGAAGTAGCCCTCGCTGGCCTGGAAAGGAGAACGGAGCCGCCATCAGCAGCAGCCACAGAGGAGCCCAGAGCAGAGCGAGTGGCCAGCAGGGACAGTGGTTCCAGCTGGCCCTTTACCACCTGGCCACGGCCCAGGGCTTGCCAGCACCGGGAGCGTGCGGCTCCAGGACACCCCTCCCGCTGCCACTGCTGCACGCTCAAGCTGGACTCTGTACCCGGGAAGGCCCAGGAGCCGGATCCCACCCGCCAAGGGGTCCACAGGGCCAGGAGGGCAGAGCCAGGGCCGCAGTGGGTATGGGGCAGGTGCCCCAGGAAGCCTCTTCCCTGGCCAGGTTGGGGGAAGGGGCACCAGGTGCAGCAGGAACCTGGCGCCCAGCTCACCTGCACCCCTTCCTTCTGGGCCATCTCCCCGTTGGTCAGCAGCTGGGGCTCGGGGGCCTGCTGCCCGCCGGCGGCCTCCTGCAGGGCATGCTGGTAGCTGAGCGTCATCTGGTGCGGCCCCTCCATGGCAATGAGGCTGGCCGGCTCCTCGTCCTGCTCCGCGTCGCAGAAGGTGGCCGGTGGCTCGGGCAGCTCGTCGAAGTTCAGCAGGTTGTCATCAGGGGTGGTGGGGGCCGCGGGGGTGGCTGGGGACACGTCCACCTCCACCAGGAGGGGCGCGGGGGGCCCCGGCGGCGCAGGTGTGGCCAGCTCCCAGGCAGCGGGCGGGGTGGTGCTGTCGTTCTGCCACAGGTCGATAAGGCTCTCGGGGCTGGGGCCGGGGGGCTGCGCGGGGCCCAAGGACTCGCTCTCTGCAGGCAGCACGGCCACGGGGAACAGCAGCGGCTCTCTGGGCTCCAGGAACACAAGGTCCTCGGTGGGGCCCAGCCCGCCCCCCTGCGCCGCTGTCCACTCAGGGCCCCCGGGCGGCTCGTCTGCCGTCAGCGGCGCCTCGCTGCTGGGCCCGGGCGAGTCTACACAGAGGGGGAGAGAGCGCATCAGAGTCCAGCCCCAGCTCCCACCTGCCCTCCGGGGAGGGGCACCCTGGGCTTCCCTGCACCCCACCTTTCCATGGGGCGTGCTGCGTCACTTCATCCAGAGCCCTCTCGATCTGCTCCCCGATGGGTGTGGAGGCCGGGCTGGAGTCACAGGGGCTGCAGCCCACGGCCGAAGCCTTTCTGTGAGCGTCCGACTGGCTGCCTGCGAACGAGCGAGACGGAAGCTGAAGGGGCCCCAGGCCGACCCCTCGCCAGCCAGTGCGTTGGCACGGGTGCAAATAAGCAGGCCCCTCGTTTGCAAATTAATATGCATCAACTCATTTGCATGCATAGCCCCTCCCACCATCAGCCCATCCTGGAGTTTCCTTCTCCAGCCAAGAGTCCCTGGGGCGGCTCCGCCCTCCGCCCACTGGGGCATGCAGCAGGGTGAAGCCGACCTGGCAGCAGGACACTCCACCAGCCCTTGGGGTTCACAGACACGAGCGGGGTTGCTCCCCCGCGCCCCAAGGCTCTCCCCACAGCCGCCCCACCCAGCCAGACAGGAATTCAGGCCCCAGGCCTACAGTCACCCCCCCGCTGGAGCTAGAAACCCCACGGGAACTGGGCCCAGCGCCTAGCACACGCCAGGCCATGGGGGCAGCACTGCAGCGGGAGCAGCCCCCCTGACGGGACCAGGGCAATCCTGCGCCCACCTGACCCAGTCGCCACTTTGCCACTTTAGGGAGAAATTTCACATATTTATTCTACTGAAGCCAGCCCCTCGGCTCGGCCAGCCCCTCGGCACGCCCCAGCCCTCCAGCACGACCACGTCCCTCGGCACGCCCCGGCCCCCCGCTCGGCACACCCCAGCACGCCCACGCCCCCCGGCCAGCCCCTCGGCACACCCGGCCCCTCGGCCAGCCCCAGCCCCCCAGCACCCCCAACACCCCCCCCCCCCCCCTCCCCCCGCCCGCCCCCCCGCACCCCCATGACTCCCGGCCAGCCCCTCGGCACCCCCCAGCACACCCACGTCCCCCGGCCACCCCCCCCGCACGCCCCCGCCCCCCCGCCCCCCCACCACCCACCCGCTCCCTCCCATCCCCCCCCCCCCCCGCCGCCCGGCCCGCCCCCCCCCCTGCCCCCCCCCCCCCCCCACGCCGCCCCCGCCCCCCCCCGCCCACCCCCCCCCCCCCGCCCGCCGGCCCCCCCCGCCCCCCCCCGCCCCCCCCACCACCCCCCCGCCCCCCCCCGCCCCCCCGCCGCCCCCCCCTCGCCCCGCCAAGCCCCCCGGCACGCCCCCGCCCCCCCCCGCCCCCCCAGCACGCCCCGGCCCCCCGCCCGCCCCCCCCCCCGCTCCCCTCCCCCCCCCCCCCGCCCACCCCCCCCCCCCCGCCCGGCCCCCCCCCCCCCCGCGCCCCCCCCCCGCCCCCCAGCACGCCCACGACCCCCGGCCAGCCCCTCGGCACACCCCAGCCCTCCAGCATGCCCCGGCCCCCCTCCCAGCATGCCCCGGCCCCCTGGCACGCCCCCCAGCATGCCCCGGCCCCCCGGCCAGCCCCCCAGCATGCCCGAGCCCCCCAACGCACCCTGGTCCCCTGGTCCCCCAGCACCCCTGACACCCCCCCGGCACGCCCCAGCTGGTGTCTGTGGAAAAGGAGGTTCCTGGCTCTCCCGTTTGGTCCCCACAGCTGCTTTCTCCTCCCATCTCCCTGGCCAAACCTCTAGTGCCCCGCAGCTGCCACCTCCCTCTGCAGTGACCACGTGCAGGCGGTTGTGGGGGGGTGGGGGCAGGATGGGGCCTCCCCAATGCACTCTCCCCCAGCAGGGCGGGGGCGGGGCCTGGGCACTGCTACCTACATGGGAAGAAGGAGGAGAGGTTTGGTGTGCGGTGGCAGGTGGCATAGGGGAAGGGGGTCCGCGGGGGGGAGGAAGAGGAGGAGGAGGAGGAAGGCAGCCCACTGTCAGGTGTCTTTATGAAAGGACAGTGCAGACGACCTGCTGAGAGAAAGACAGACAGACGCACGGAGACAGAGAAAGCAAAGAGAACGGTCAGTCTCCCAGCTCTAGCGCCCAGCCCTCCTCAAGTGCCACCGTGAACGGGGAGGAGCAGTGTGGGTGGGGCCGCACCCGGGGGCTCAGGTCAAGGGCATTGAGGGGATGGAGGGGGCGAGGGGAGCAGGGGAGGGGGCGAGGGGGGAGGGACGGACGCCTGCACTTCTCTCTTGACCCCATCAGCCCTGGCTCCCTGTGGTCAGGAGCACAACCCTGCATGGTAGGAACGGGACAGGACGCTGCGCTGCCACCAGCACATGGGGCACTGGCCCCATGTCCCCCGGAGCTCCAGGCAGAAGGGGGCAGTGACCAGCCCAGCCCGGCAGCTCCGGATAGACATGTCCCCTTGTCCTGCCCTGAGGAAACCCCCAGGAGCGGGCGCATCTCCAGCCCTGGAGCCCAGCAGCAGGTCAGAAAGACGCCCCCCCCCCAGGAGTCACATCCCAAGCCCATCCCAGCCCTGGGCAACCTGGACGCCCCACACGCTTCCCCATCTGCTCAGACCTCACCCAGGGCAGCGCTGCCCACCCCCAATTCCCCACCTAGCGTGGGTGGCCAACGTTCTACGGTCTGAAAATCGGACCCCCCGCCCCACCTCTTCCCCAGGCCCCGCCCCTTCCTCCAGGCCCCGCCCCTGCTCCGCCTCTTCCCCAGGCCCTGCCCCTCCCTCCAGGCCCCCCCCCTTCTCTGCCTTTTCCCCAGGCCCCCGCTCTTCCTCCCGTCCCCACCCCTTTCCCCCAGTGCCCCCCCCCATGCCCCCCCCCTCTTCCCCAACCCCCCCCCCCCCCCCCCCCCTCTCCCCCGGCCCCCCCCCCCCCCCCCCCCGCCCTCCCCCCCCCCCCCCCCCCCTCCCCCCCGCCCCCCCCCCCCCCCCCCCCCTTCCTCCAGGCCCCCCCACTGCTCTGCCTTTTCCCCAGGCCCCCCCCCTTCCTCCAGGCCCTCCCACTGCTCCACCTCTTCCTCCAGGCCCTCCCACTGCTCTGCCTTTTCCCCAGGCCCCGCCTCTTCCTCCAGGCCCCACCCCTTCCTCCAGGCCCCGCCCCACCTCTTCCCCAGGCCCCACCCCTTCTTCCAGGTCCCGCCCCTGCTCCGCCTCTTCCTCCAGGCCCCGCCCCTTCCTCCCAGCCCTCCCACTGCTCCACCTCTTCCTCCAGGCCCCCCCACTGCTCTGCCTTTTCCCCAGGCCCCGCCCCTGCTCCGCCTCTTCCTCCAGGCCCCACCCCTTCCTCCCAGCCCTCCCACTGCTCCACCTCTTCCTCCAGGCCCTGCCCCTTCCTCCTGGCCTCATCCCTGCTCTGCCTCTTCTCCGCCTCTCCCCTAGAGATCCCACCTCCCCTTGCTGCTCTCCCCCCTCAACTCCAGCGTGAGCAGCCCCAAAGGACTTGCAGAGCCCAGCTCCAGCAGGCCGCCAGGGAGTGCGGGTCACAAGAGCGCTGCGGCCGCACCGGAGCAGCCAGGCAACGCCGCTGTGGAGCTAGGCATGGCCCTCCTGCCTGGCAGCCCCCCACCTCCCTCCATCCATCCCGGAGCTGCCTGAGAGCGTGGCCAGGAGCAGCACCGGCTGGCAGGGCAGCTTCCCTCCCAGGGAACGTTCCAGACCCTGGGAGCCCCTCACCCCGCTCGCTGTGGGCCCCCCCACTCTGTCCTCCACTGCAGCCCTGCAAACCGTGCTCCTCCAAGGGGCTGCCATGGCCCGAGCCGGTGCATGCGTCCGGGCTGGGCGACAGGCTGCCACTTCCCCCCGCCCACAGTAACCAGACTAGTGTCCAGTCAGGACATCCAACCGGACACTGCCAAGTTCCCTTTTCGACTGGACTTTCCAGGCAAAAACCGGACACCTGGGAACCTTACTCCTAGCCCAGCACCCACACTGCATCAACACCCTGGGGGGGGAGGGGGGGTGACAGCTGGTGGGGGACTGCCCCAATGTCCACAGCCAGGCCCCCCCACCTCCCCCAATGCCCCCAGCCAGGCCCCACCCCCCAATACCCCCCCGCCTCCCCCCCAATGCCCACAGCCAGGCCCCACCCCTCAACGCCCCCCCCGCCTCCCCACCAACATCCACAGCCAGGCCCCCCACCACCTCCCTCAACCAGGCCCCACCCCCCAATGCCCCCCTTGCCTCCCCCAACACCCACAGCCAGGAGCCACCCCCCCCCGCCTCCCCCCCCCCCGCCCCCCCCCCGCCCAGCCCACCCCCCGCACCCCCCCCGGCCCCACCCCCCGACGCCCCGCCCCCCCCCCACATCCCCCCACCCCCCCCCGCCTCCCCCCCCCCCGCCCCCCCCGCCCCCCCCCTCCCCCCCCTCCCCCCCCCCCCCCCCCCCGGGGGGGGGCGGGCGCCCGCCGGCGGGGGGGGCACCGCCCCAATGCCCACAGCCAGGCCCCACCCCTCAACCCCCCCCCCTGCCTCCCCCCCAACGCCCACAGCCAGGCCCCACCCCTCAACGCCCCCCCCGCCTCCCCACCAACATCCACAGCCCGGCCCCCCCCCACCTCCCTCAACCAGGCCCCCCCCCCCAATGCCCCCCTTGCCTCCCCCAACACCCACAGCCAGGAGCCACCCCCCCCCGCCTCCCCCCCCCCCGCCCCCCCGCCCCGCCCCCCCCCCCCACCCCGCCCCCAGCCCCCCCCCCCCCCCCCCCCTCCCCCCCCCACCCCCCCCCCGCCCCCCCCGCCCCCCCCCCAACGCCCACAGCCAGGCCCCACCCCTCAACCCCCCCCCCTGCCTCCCCCCCAACGCCCACAGCCCAGCCCCCCCCCCCCCCCCCCGCGCCCCCCCCCCCCACCCCCCCCCCGCCCCCCCCCCCGCCCCCCCACCCCGCCCCCCCCTCCCCCCCCCCCCCCCCCCGCGCCCCCCCCCCCCCCCCCCACCCCCCCATGGCCCTGCCAATCATGCCCCCCCCGCCCCCCCCCTCCCCCCCCTCCCCCCCCCCCCCCCCCCGCGCCCCCCCCCCCCACCCCGCCCCCAGCCCCCCCCCCCCCCCCCCCATGGCCCCCCCAATCATCCCCCCCCCCCCCCCGCAGCCTGAGCCCCACCATCCACACCCCATTGCACCGTGCCATGCTCTGCTCACCCCACCGTCTGTGGCCAGCCCCCCTGGCCGCACCCTGCCCTGCCATCCGCCCCCCACCCCCCGAACCCTCCCCACCATAGCCTGCTCCAGACCGAATCCCACCCTGCCATGGCCTGGCCTCCCAACACATCCCTAAACCCACAACTGCCCTTCCATGGCCTGACTCTGCCCGGCCCCCCCAGCGGGGGGCAGAGCCGCTCCGGGCCAAACACTCACCTCCACTTCCGACTCCGACTTCTTGAGCTCCTGCCCATTCTCCTCCTCGTGCTGCTGCTCGCCCTGGGGAGAGAGGCAGCGTCAGCCCCGACTGCAGCCCCCGAGCCCCGCAGAGCAACCCCACAGGAACCCTTCCCAGAAGCACCGTGGGATCCAAGGCCCCCCTGCTGTGGTGGCAGAGAGGCAGGGGGGCTCCGGAGGGCAGGGGGGCTGGCCACAGACGGTTTGCAATGAAAGAGGGGCCGGGGCGGCGAACCGCCTGGCACAAACTAAGCACTGGCCCCTGCCTCAGGCGGTGGCGCTGGGCTGGAGCTGGTACGTGGGCCCTGGGCGAGCTGGAGAGCCGCTGGCGTTCACCGCCGGGGGCAGGACCCCAGGACGTCACTTACGAAGATGGACTGTTCCTGCAGACGCTGCCTGGCCTCCTCCGCCTCCAGAGTCTGCTGCTTCCGCCTGTCACGACAGCCAGCGAGGGGGTCTGAGCAGCTGCTGGGGGCAGCCCCCAGACCCGCCCCAACAATGCACCAGCAAGCACACGGGGCCCTGCCCCACGCAGCCCCCAGACCCACCTCTCCACACCACGCCCCCATGCTCCATCCACGCCACACCCTGCCCCCCCGCACCCCCATGCTCCATCCACACCGTGCCCTGCCCCACACAGCCCCCAGACCCACCTCTCCACACCACGCCCCCATGCTCCATCCACACCGCGCCCTGCCCCACGCAGCCCCCAGACCCACTTCTCCACACCACGCCCCCATGCTCCATCCACGCCACACCCTGCCCCCCCGC
>QXTE01000266.1:697904-753245 GCA_003942145.1 Platysternon megacephalum
GACCCACCTCTCCACACCACGCCCCCATGCTCCATCCATGCCACACCCTGCCCCCCACGCCACACCCTGCCCCCCACACCTCTCATGCTCCATCCACGCCACGCAGTGCCCACCCACGCCCCATCCATGCAGCACCCTGCCCCTCCACAACCCCCATGCTCCATCCACACCGCGCCCTGCCCCCCCCCACGCCGCACCCCCATGCACGCAGGGTAGTGCGGGGTGCCCACAAACACCCTTTGGCATTTTGCCCCATATTCTTCATAGTCAGATGACGATGACACGAGCATGGCATAATTCTGATGTATTTTGCGCAGGAGAAGGCACGTGAGGTGTCCTTGGAAAGGATACGAGTCGGGCTCTACCAAATTCACGCTCCATTTTGGTACATTTCATGGTCACAGGATTTAAACATAGTAAATTTCATGGATTTCAGCAATTTAAATCTGAAATTTCACTGTGCTGTAACTGTAGGGGTCCTGACCCAAAAAGGAGTTGTGGGGGGGTTATTGTGGGGGGAGGGTGGCCACACTGCTACCCTTACTTCTGCACTACTGCAGGCGGCAGCGCTGCCTTCAGAGCTGGGCAGCTGGAGAGCGGCAGCTGCTGGCCGGGAGCCCAGCTCTGAAGGCAGAGCCCCGCCAGCAGCAGCACAGAAGCAAGGACGTCTGTG
Source organism: Platysternon megacephalum (assembly GCA_003942145.1). Taxonomy (NCBI): domain Eukaryota; kingdom Metazoa; phylum Chordata; order Testudines; family Platysternidae; genus Platysternon; species Platysternon megacephalum. Next base: position 698,578 of record QXTE01000266.1, read on the forward strand.
ACGAAGTGGGACTGTTCTTGACAGCACCGGCTCCAGGGTTTTTGCTGCCCCAGGCAGCAAAAAAAAAAAAAAAAAAAAAAAAAAAAAAAAAGCCGCGATTGCGATCTGCGGCGGCAATTCGGCGGGAGGTCCTTCGCTCTGAGCGGGAGTGAGGGCCCCTCCGCCGAATTGCCGCCGAATAGCTGGACGTGCCGCCCCTCTCCCGAGTGGCCGCCCCAAGCACCTGCTTGTTCAGCTGGTGCCTGGAGCCGGCCCTGGTTCTTGACGTGTTCTTTGAATACTGAGGGGGGAGTATTGACCAGGGAAGGTTGCAGGGGAGCTTGGCTGGGACTGCCTGCATTGGGGAAGGGAGAAGACCTGAGCATGTAACATGAGAACCCAGGAGGGGGGTTGGAGGCCAGGTAACACCTCTGACTGGGAATCTGGACAAAGGACAAAGGCTGGGGGAGGAGCCGGGGGAAGGGCAGAAAGGAGACGCCTGGAGGGAGTTTCAGTTTGGAGCTGACTGGAAATGGAGAGGGGTCCCCTGACGGGGCTTGGGCTTCCCAACGGGGCTGTGGCCTCCCTGGGGCCCCCAGATGGACCTAACTAAAGGGGGCCCTGTTGTCTGTACCGGCAAGACCTGGTTTGGACTGTGTTCCTGTCGTCTCAATAAACCTTCTGTTTTACTGGCTGGCTGAGAGTCATGGGGAATCGCAAGAAGCCGGGGGTGCCGGGCCCGGACTCCCCCTCACTCCGTGACAACGTCATGGTACGGTATTGCCACCCTCACTTCTGCGCTGCTGCCTGCAGCGCTGGGCTCTCAGTCTGCAGCTGCCGCTCTCCAACTGCCCAGCGCTGAAGGCAGCAGCGTGGAAGGGTGGCATGGTGTGGTATTGCCACTCTTACTTCTGTGCTGCTGTTGGCAGGGTGCTGCCTTCAGAGCTGGGCACCTGGCCAACAGTCGCCACTCTCAAGGCAGCGCAGAAGTAAGAGTGGCAATACCATGATCCCCCCTAAAATAACCTTGTGACCCCCCCCGCAACTCCCTTTTGAGTCAGGACTCCCAATTTGAGGAACGCTGGTCTCCCCCGTGAAATCGGTAGAGTATAGGGTAAAAGCACACAAAAGACCAGATTTCACGGTCCATGACATGTTTTTTATGGCTCTAGTTATGATTTACTGAATAGGATTATCCTACTTGTATGCATGTATCATTTTGATATCTGAAGTTAGGAATATTGTCTATGCATCTATTACAACTGGGTTTACACCTGGGGAATGCCACAATCAGTCTAGATGGCAAGCTGGGAAGGGCCATTAAGGAGAACAATAGGTCTTAGAAGATGCTAATCTCCCATCCCGGAGCCTGCCTGGGAAGCCTTCCTGGGGATGCTGCAAACAGCCTTAGAGTCATGGCTGCGGTGGCCCTACAGGGACATGTGACCAAGTCACCTGGTACTGGACTCCATGATAGTTTTCTGTGACAGGGTAACAAGTCTTGTGGATGGGGGGAAGCGGTAGATGTGGTATATCTTGACTTTAGTAAGGCTTTTGATACTGTCTTGCGTGACCTTCTCATAAACAAACTAGGGAAATACAACCTATGGAGCTACTATAAGGTGAGTGCAAAACCGTTCCCAGAGAGTAGTTATCAGCGGTTCACAGTCATGCTGGAAGGGCATAACCAGTGGGGTCCCACAGGGATCGGTCCTGGGTCCAGTTCTGTTCAATATCTTCATCAGTGTGTTAGGTAATGGCATAGAGAGTACACTGATAAAGTTTGCAGACAATACCAAGCTGGGAGGGGTTGCAAGTGCTTTGGAGGATAGGATTAAAATTCTAAATGACCTGGACAAACTGGAGAAATGGTCTGAAGTAAATAGGATGAAATTCAATAAGGACAAATGCAAAGTGCTCCACTTAGGAAGGAACAATCAGTTGCACACATACAAACTGGGCAATGACTGCCCAGGAAGGAGTCCTGCGGAAAGAGATCTGGGGTTCATAGTGGATCACAAGCTAAATATGAATCACCAGCATAACACAGTTGCAAAAAAAGCAAACATCATTCTGGGATGTATTAATAGTATTGTAAGCAAGACACGAGAAGTAATTCTTCTGCTCTACTCCACACTGATTAGGCCTCTACTGGAGTACTGTGTCCAGTTCTGGGCGCCACATTTCAGGAAGGGGATTGGTCCTGCTTTGAGCAGGGGGTTGGACTAGATGACCTCCTGAGTTCCCTTCCAACCCTGATATTCTATGATTCTATGGACAAATTGGAGAGAGTCCAGAGAAGAGCAACAAAAATGATTAAAGGTCTAGAAAACATGACCTACGAGGGATGATTGAAAAAATTGGGTTTGTTTAGTCTGGAGAAGAGAAGACAGAGGGAACGTGGTAACAGTTTTCAAGTACATACAAGATTGTTACAAGGATGCAGGAGGTAAATTGTTCTTCTTAACCTCTGAGACTAGGACAAGAAGCAATGGGCTTAAAATTGCAGCAAGGGAGGTTTAGGTTGGAGATTAGGAAAAACTTCCTGTCAGGGTCGTTAAGCCCTGGAATAAATTACTTAGGGAGGTTGTGGAATCTCCATCATTGGAGCAGGTTAGACAAACACCTGTCAGGGATGGTCTAGATCAGGGGTAGGCAACCTATGGNTAATACTTAGTCCTGCCAGGAGTGCAGGGGACTGGACTAGATGACCTCTCGAGGTCCCTGCCAGTTCTATGATTCTATGATACTAGTGTTTTCCCACTGACCGGGCGTGGGAATCAAACTGGGAGACAAAGGGTTCCCGCCCTATGCAAAAGCTATTGAAGGCAGGGGAGAGACGACATCATGGGTTGTTCTTCACTGACTCCCCACCCAGGAAAGAGGACGGCTGGAAACACCGGAGAACAAAGAGACTGGGCTAGGGAAGAAGGGCTGAGCACAGGCTAGTGGGTGTCTGGCCTATGAAAGTGCAGCCGGCCTTCGAGGATCTCTGCGATCTGCCTAAAACGTTTAGGGTGAGAATTCGCCACACATGTCCACTTTCTTTAGTATGTTAGGCTTAGATTGCGCGTTTTGGTTTGTTTGCTGGGTAATCTGCTTTGATCTGTTTGCTATCCCTTATAATCACTTAAAATTAGGGCTGTCAAGCGATTAAAAAAATTAATCGCGATTAATCTCATAATTAATTGCACTGTTAAACAGTAATAGAATAGCATTTAAATATTTGTGGATGTTTTCTACATTTTCAAATATATTGATTTCAATTACAACACAGAATACAAAGTGTACAGTGCTCACTTTATATTTATTTTTGATTACAAATATTTGCACTATAAAAAAATAGTATTTTTCAATTCACCTCATACAAGTACTGTAGTGCAATCTCTTTATCATGAAAGTTGAACTTACAAATGTAGAATTATGTACAAAAAGTAACTGCACTCAAACAAAAACAATGCAAAACTTTAGAGTCTACAAGTCCACTCAGTCCTACTTTTTGTTCAGCCAATTGCTGAGACAAACAAGTTTATTTACATTTGCAGGAGATAATGCTGCCTGCTTCTTGTTCACAATGTCACCTGAAAGTGAGAACAGGCATTCGCATGACATTGTTGTAGCCGACGTTGCAAGATCTTTGCCAGATGCGCTAAAGATTCATATGTCCCTTCATGTTTCAACCACCATTCCAGAGGACATGGGTCCATGCTAATGACAGATTCTGCTTGATAACAATCCAAAGCAGTGCAGACTGACATGTTCATTTTCATCATCATGAGTCAGATGCCACCAGCAGAAGGTTGATTTTCTTTTTGGTGGTTCGGGTTCTGTAGTTTCCTCATCAGAGTGTTGCTCTTTTAAGACTCCTGAAAGCATGCTCCACACCTCGTCCCTCTCAGATTTTGGAAGGCACTTCAGATTCTTAAACCCTGGGTCGAGTGCTGTAGCTATCTTTAGAAATCACACATTGGTACCTTCTTTGTGTTTTGTGAAATCTGCAGTGAAAGTGTTCTTAAAACGAACATGTGCTGAGTCATCATCCGAGACTGCTATAACATGAAATACATGGCAGAATGCAGGTAAAATAGAGCCAGAGACATACAATTCTCCCCCAAGGAGTTAAGTCACAAATTTAATTAATGTATTTTTTTTTAAACGAGCATCATCAGCATGGAAGCATGTCCTCTGGAATGGTGGCCGAAGCATGAAGGGGCATACGAATGTTTAGCGCATCTGGCACGTAAATACCTTGCAACGCCGGCTACAAAAGTGCCATGTGAAGGCCTGTTCTCACTTTCAGGTGACACTGTAAATAAGAAGCAGACAAATTTATTTCCCGTAAATGTAAACAAACCTGTTTGTCTGAGCAATTGGCTGAACAAGAAGTGGGACTGAGTGGACTTGTAGGCTCTAAAGTTTTTCATTGTTTTGTTTTAATGCAGTTATGTAACAAAGAAACAAAAATCTGCATTTGTTGCAATACTACAGTACTTGTATGAGGTGAATTGAAAAATGCTGTTTCTTTTGTTTATCATTTTTACAGTGCAAATATTTGTAATCAAAATAATAATATAAAGTGAGCAGTGTACACTTTGTATTCAGGGTTGTAATTGAAACCAATATATTTGAAAATGTAGAAAAACATCCAAAATTATTTAATAAATTTCAGTTCGTATTCTATTGTTTAACAATGCGATTAAAACTGTGATTAATCGCGATTAATTTTTTTGAGTTAATCACATGAGTTAACTGTGATTAATTGACAGCCCCACTTAAAATCTATCTTTTGGAATTAATACATTTGTTTTGTCTAAGACCAGTGTGTGTGTGGAAATCATAACTTGGGGCAGAAAGCTGTGTATATTCCTCTCCACATTGAGGGAGGGGGCGACTTTCAGGAGCTTGTGCTGTGCAGCGCAAGATGGTGTAATTTTGGGTTTGCCCTCTGGGGTGGGGGTGCACTTGAGTGCTGGGCAGTTCCTTAGCTGAGCTCCCCCATGCAGAGCTGATCTCAGCATTTATGTGAATCTGCAGCCCCCAGCAGCCCCCGATCAGCTCCCACCCACGCCACGGTGCCTCCTGCCCGCCAGCGGGCACCACGGGTCAGCACCTCGCCCTCCCTCCCCGCACCTCCTGCCCGCCGCTAACAGCTGTTTCGTGGCGTGCAGGGAGGGGGGAGGAGTGGGGATAGGGCGCGCCAGGGGGCGGGGGTGTGGCAGGGGTGGGGCCTTGGGGGAAGGAGTGGAGTGGGGGCGGGGCCTGGGGTAGAGCCGGGGGTCGAGCACCCACCAGTAGTTTGAAAAGTCGGCACCTTTGCTGGTGGGTCCGGTGGGCTCAGTGGTGCCCCAGTTCCAGGTGGCACCACGCAGCCCCTAGACTCACCCCCAACACCGCACCAGCAAGAATGCGGCGTCCTGCCCCACGCAGCCCCCAGACCCATCTCTCCACGCCACGCTCCCCATGCCCCACGCAGCGCCCTGCCCCCCATCCACGCAGCCCCCAGATCCGCCCCCACCGCACCAGCAAGCATGCGGCGTCCTGCCCCACGCTGCCCCCAGACCCATCTCTCCACGCCACGCTCCCCATGCCCCCCGCAGCGCCCTGCCCCCCCATCCACACAGCCCCCAGATCCGCCCCCACCGCACCAGCAAGCATGCAGCGTCCTGCCCCACGCAGCCCCCAGACCCATCTCTCCACGCCACGCTCCCCATGCTCCACCCACGCCATGACCCCCAAAGTACGCAGCTCCTCATCCCCTGCCCACACACAGGGGGGCACGAATCCTCCCACACCTCCCCTGAGAACCAAGTCGAGCCCAGCCCTTGCCTGTGCTCCTCAATCTGCTCCTCACGCTCCCGATAGCGCCTCTCCCGCTCCTCCTGCTCCATGCGCTCCTGCTCCATGCGCTCCTGCTCAAAGCGCAGCCGCTCCTCCAGCACCTTCTGCCGCTCCTCCTCCTTCCGCAGGTCCTCCTCCTTCTGCGGGGGTAGCCCGTCAGCCCTGCAGGGCCCCCACCCGCCCGCCCACCCAGGCCAAGGGGACCCTGCCTACCTGCCCAATGGGGACCCCATCCACCCACCACAGCCCACTGGAGCCCCTGCCTGCCCCGGACCCCGCAGGACCCCACCCCTCCCATACACCGTGGAGAGGCATCAGAGGCCCCCAGCAGCACCAGAGGGGCCATGCTCAAGGACAATCTCCTGCTCAGCAGCCAGGGCTGGGCAGAGTCAGAGAGGTTTTTTGGGGGACTTGGGGCAAAACCTGACAGTGAACCCCTAATCCCTCCCCATTCCAAACCAACTGGCACTGCAGGGATGCCAGAGAGCAAGTCCGGCCCATTCACCCCGCAGCAGCAGCTCCTGTTCCCCGGGCTGGGCCCAGCTCCCTGCTCTGAGCATCGCGCCCTGGTGCGTCCCCAGCTCTGTGCTCTGATGCGTCCCCCTGGCTGGGCCGGCTCCCCGCTCCAAGCACCGCGCCCTGGTGCGTCCCCGGCTCCCGGCACCGCGCTCTGATATGTCCCCCTGGCTGGGCCCGGCTCCCCGCTCCGAGCACCGCGCCCTAGTGCGTCCCCGGCTCCCCGCTCCGAGCACCGCGCCCTGGTGCGTCCCCGGCTCCCCGCTCTGATACGTCCCCCTGGCTGGGCCTGGCTCCCCGCTCTGAGCGCCGCGCCCTGGTGCGTCCCCAGCTCCGCGCTCTGATACGTCCCCCTGGCTGGGCCCGGCTCCCCGCTCCGAGCACCGCGCCCTGGTGCGTCCCCGGCTCCCCGCTCCGAGCACCGCGCCCTGGTGCGTCCCCAGCTCCGTGCTCTGATACGTCCCCCTGGCTGGGCCTGGCTCCCCGCTCCGAGCACCGCGCCCTGGTGCATGGGGTCGCAGCACCGCTCAGGTTTGGCCTGGCTACCCCAGACACCACGTGGTTTGGAGGAGCTCTCATGGGCAGGCCCAGGACAAAGGCCCCACGTCCCAGCCACAGGTGGGAGCAGGGCAGAGGACAGAAGGCAGCGTCTGGGCTGAGGGCAGCTCAGGCTTTGCAGAGACCTGTGGGCTGGGCCAGGCCTGGGCACAGGGGGTGGGGGTGCCCCAAGACTGCTGCCTCTGCCCCATGGCAGGCCCATCGGCTGGCCCCTCACTGGCCCTACCTTGGCCTGTTCCCAGAACTGCTCCCGGTTGAGCCGTTTCATCTCCACAGCCGCATCAGTCTTCTGATAGGTCGTGCCCTGGAACAGACGGGGGTCAGCGGGGTGCAGCAGTGCCCCAGCATCGGGGGAGGGGGGGGCAGAGCCTGGCGGTGCCCTGGGATCAGCCCCCCCATGCTGGAGCCAGGCAGCCTGGGGCCACAGGGCTCTACAGGTGCCAGATAAGGGCCCGTCTCCCCAGTCCCACAGCTGAGAGCCCCAGATCCTGAGCAGTGGGTCTGAGCCAGGTGGCTGACGATGGCTGGCGGGGCAGGTTCTCTAACCTGCTGGGGAGAGGGATGCAGGCTGGGGACCGGGCCAGGGCTCCCCCTCCAGCCCGGCTGGGGCAGGCAGGCTGGACGCGGGGCCTTACCACGGGCTCGGCGTTCTCGTCCTCTCGCAGCCGCAGTCGGTGCAGCACGGGGCTGGAGATGCGAGCCAGGCCGTTGGAGAGGCGCTGCCCGATGGCCCCCGGATCCACGTCCTCCACGCTGCTGGCGTTGACAATCACATCCACACCCTGCACCAGGAGAGCAGCATGGGGGGGATCTGAGCCGACAGCCCAGCCTCTGACCCCGCCCCCAGCGTGATGCCAGCCCCGCTCCTGGCCCCAGCACTGCCGTGCTCCTGCCTCTGGGAACCTCAGGGTCCAGCTCCCCGGGGCTCCGAAGGAGCCTAGCTGTGAGCTGGCCAGCGGAGGGGTGCGGGGTCCCAGCACAACTGGCGGCGAGGGGGAAGACAGAGGGAATCAGTGCGAACCCAAAAGCCTCGTGTGTAAGGCTCCTGCTTGGGGACGGGAAATTCTGCTGGCCCAAACTGTCTCCCACCGCACTGCTGCGAGCCGTGGCCAGTACCCGTTTGCCAGGCCGCACCGTGCTGGGCCAGGGAGGCTGCATGTTTCAGTGTCACTCCTTTCTCTCCCCTCTGCGCGTTTGCCTTGGTCCAGCCCCACAGGAGTGGGACCCGCCTGTAACCAGCAGCTCCGGCCCGGCCCAGCCCAGCTCACGCCTCGGACAGTTCCCAGCCTCGGGGCTGTCGGACAAGGGTCTGCCCCTTTCCCGACTGCAGCCAGAGGAAGGGAACGAGGGACCGTGCAGAGCGAAAGCCTGGCTTGACGGTCACATTTCAAAGGCTCAAACTTTTCTTTTTCTGTCTCTTCAGCAAAGGGTCCCCAGGGGGCGGTTGGTGGCGGGGTACGTGGGGGAGGGGCTCGGCAGGGCGTTTGCCTGGCACTCAGCAGCCCCAGGGCTCTGGATACCAAACCCAACCCTTGTTTAACCCTGTTTAATCTTGGACAGCGGCAGGGTCACGTTAACACCTCAGACTCTCTGGGCCTGCGGCTGCACCACAATTAATCCAGCACCCCCCCCACACACACACACACACACACACACTGACCTGGAAGAACTCTGCGATCTTGGCCACGTGGCTGGCACAGGCGCACTTACGGGCATCAGCCACGTCCTCCCCAACCTGCCCGGGCACGGAGAGCAGAGTGAGACGGGGGCTGCAGGGGGTGCCAGGGCCGCAGCGAGGAGTGGGAATTCGGGTGGCCGGGCAATGACAGATGGTGCTCGCTCAGCATCCCCCCCGACACCTGTTCCTAGCCCTGCTGCCCCAGACAGGGCTTCACCTGCCGAGCTGGGCACATGCACGGGGCGGCTCAGACAATGGCAGGCAGAGCTGTCGGAGCGTCGCTTTCTGACGGGCGGGCGCAGAGCTCCGTCCTGCACCTCGGGTGCTCGAGTGATGCTCTGCACCACCGTGGTGGCACCACACCCCTGCTCAGACTTGGGTGGGCCTGGATGCTACGTGGGTGGGGCGCGGCTACACTTCTGGAGTCCCCCCTCCACCCAAACCCAGCTGGGTCCAGTGCAGGGATGCAAAGGTCCACTAGGTGGCAGCACAAGAGCACGACGGGCGCTGAGCCCAGGAGGGATCCCTGGGGCCAGGTGCATTAGGGCCCTGCCACGGGGCCCCGCCCAGCCTCCAAGCCCAGGGACTCTGGAGATGGGGGGGGAGGGTATTCCTGGATGTTCAGGCCACACAGGACCATCCCCTCTGAGCTCTCCGGCCTGCCAGAGCTCAGAGCCCCTGGCTCAGCCAGACAGAGGGGCCCAGCCTGGATTTACAGACTCCAAGCGAGGCAGAATCCGCCCTGGCCTGCAGCAAGGACATTCCCAATAAACTCCAGTGGTCAGTTCCCCATCGGCGCCTCCGGGCCCGTCTGGCTTGTGTCCTGTCCCATTTCCAGGCACCGGCTCTGGTTCTGCCTTGGCCGGCAGGACTGAAGAGCCCCCTGCTCTTGGGAATCTCCTCCCCATGTCGGCATCCAGAGACCAGGGTCAGGGCACCTGTAGCCTCCTCTGTGTTCAGCGAATGGACCCAGCCCGCCAGGCAGGTTTCCCACGCCCTGGATTGCTGAACCTTCTGCGCACGTCCAAGATCCTGTTTGAAGCCCTGGCTCAGCTGGATCCCGTCACGACCCCAAGTCCTGTTCTGAGTCACTGCTTTCTTAGCTGCTGCCCCCAGCCAGCCCCACGCCCCCCCCCCGGGTGGCCAGTTGTGTCACCCTGGTTTGCACTGTTCAGACACGCGCTTGTCTAATGAGCCCAGCTGCCCCCAGACTGACCAGTTCCCAGCCTTAGCCCCTCCCAGAACTGGTGTGTCATTTGCAAACTTTACGAGCAATGACTTGATATTTTCTCCCTGCTCACTGATCACGTTGACTAGCATTAGGGCAGGAACAGGCCCCAACCGGGCAAGGATCCCCCATCCCTATAGAGACCTATCGGATAGCGTATAGGAACAGGCCCCAACCCCCGCAGAACAGCATGACCAGCCCCCCACCGCACCGCATTGACTCAGACGAGATGCAACCCACACCGGCCCCTGAGCCTCATCATCCCGAACGTGATGCTCTGCAAACGGGCTCAAAGGAGGTGTCCCTCCCCGCAGGCCTGCGCCGGTCGTCCCCCCCCCCGCCCCACACAGGGAGCCTGCGCCGGTCGTCCCCCCCCCCGCCCCACACAGGGAGCCTGCTGGCCCTACTCACCCAATTGACCAGGACGTATTTGGGCAGTGCTGCCTGGGGCTCTTTGACACTGCAGAAGCCGTACATCACCTTCTGGTTCTCAAAGTGGCCAGAGAGCTCCTGCAAGCCGCCTCCTGGCAGGGCAGGGAGGAAGCACAGTCAGTCAGTCTGTCCGTCCCACGCAGGGGGCGGGGCAGGGAGGAACCACGGACAGTCTGTCAAGTGTTTGGGGGGAGGGGTGTTTAGGCTCCCTCAACCCCCCAGAACTGCAGCCCCCAAAGTGCAGCCCCCCGTTGGCAGGAGGGAGGGAACCCCCGTGGCCGTTGGCTGGGTGGCAAGGACAGCAGAGCGAGGTGGGGGGGCTGGGGTCCCCTTACCTCCCGACGCAGCCAGCTTCAGGTCGTCAGACTCATCCTCGTAGGTGTAGAGAGCCCTGGGGGAGGAGAGCACGTGAGGGCCCGTGAGTCTCCAGCCGCACCCCCTGCGCCTGCACCGGACACGGGGGGCCCAGCCGCAGCACCCGCTAGAGCCCGCTCACCGGGGGGCCTGCACCCCCTACCATACACAGTGCACCTGCCAGCCCCCCCAGAGGAGGGAACCCCCCGCCCCATAGAGGCTGGGGGGTGCCGGGCATGGGCCAGAAGCTGGCACACCCTGTCCCCCAGCAGCTGTGGAGACCTCAGCCCTGGAGAGGAGATTCCCACGGGCGAACCGGGATGGGGGCAGGGAGCTGTGACCCTCCGCACTGGGCACTCTAGGCCACGCTGCACGACCCCTCCCTCCACCCAGCCGCGTGTCCTCACGCTGACCCTGCGGGCACCCGTGAGGGGGGCGCGGGGGGCCCCAGCAGAGCCCGGCTCCCAGCAAGTCTCAGCAGCACGGCCCAGCCCCCCCGGCAGCGCCCCTCAGCCTGCCCCAGCTACCTGCGCACCTGTCCCCGTGCCCGTAGGGGAAGGGAGGCACCAGAGGCCCGGGGAGAAGCCTCCACGTGGCCGCTCCCAGCAAGACGGGGGGCGGAATCCAAGTGCCAGCCACATGGGGGTCTGTGAGCAGGAGTGGGGGGGTGAGCCACCCCCGCCCCCTGGGCTTCGGGCCCTGGCGGAGCAGCCAATGGCCGACAGGGCTGGGGGATGGGTGTCAGGGACTGGCAATGGGAGGGGGCCTGGGGCCGAGCAGGTCCTTCTTCCCCCCCGGCAGCATGGTGGCCGGACACCTATGAGCTGGGGGCATGGGGGAGGGGACCAGGAGTCACCCGTCTGGGGCCAGTCAGCGACTATTTACCCACAGGGCCCGCTGGGACTAGGGCAGCAGCGCCCCCCGCAGGACGCAGCGAGAGCTGCTCACGTTCCCGGGCTGCGTGAGCCCCTGGCAGGGAGCGGGAGGCAATTAAAGCAGTAGCAGCAAATCAATGAGCCTTCAGGGTGTGATGGGGGCTCCATGGAGACGGTTTCTTGGATACCGGCCCCTCTCCGGGCTGTGCTGGGGAAGGCCCCCTCCCCCCGCCCCCTGCCCCACAAGAAGCCCTGCGGTCTTAGCCCTCCTCTGCATCCCCTGCACCCCACGGCGGCCCCCTCCTCAAAGGCGGGGGTGGGCAGCCGGCAGAGTCGGTCCAGGACTGGTGGGCGAAGACAGGGAAATTTCAGCTTATCTAGGCAACCAGCATCCTCTGTCTCCATGGCAACCACCCAGCTCTCCAGCTGGGATGGCGCTCACAAGAGGAGGAGATGATTAGTGGGGGAAGCGGGGGAGGCGCTGGTGTCTGGCAGGCGTCCGAGCGGGGGCACTAGCTGCTGTACTTTGCCCCCGCGGACCGCTCCCCTCCAACACATCTCGCTCCCCACTGCAGACTGGCCCCCCGGCCCCCGAGCTGGACACCTTTCCCCACCCCCCAGGCGGCTGAGGGACACTCTGTGGAGCCAGGGGCATTTGCTGAATCACCACATTCCCCATCTGCTGAGCTGGGATCCCCTCCCCCAGCTCCTCATCCGCCTGAGCTTCCAGGGTCCTGGGGGGCTGGGGGGGGAGCGGAAGGGCCACATGGGCCCAGGGCAGCTCCGTGGCCCCCCGGACTCATCCCGGGAGGGGCAGTCACGTTAGCCCCTGGAGGCCCAAAGTAGGGGAGGGGGAATCACAAGCCCTGGCCTCAACCCCAGGCTCCACCTCTCCCTGGGGGCCCCCCAAGGCAGGGCTAACAAGCCCCGTTCATCCCTCACACGCCCCTGAAGGCTGCAGAGACTCAGCTGTCAGCTCTGCGGGTCCCCGACCATCAGCACTGAGGGCCCCCCAGCCCACGGCCCAGCGAGGGCCATGCCAGCAGGAGCCCCTAGCCCAGGGGAGAGCAAACTACAGCCCACGGGCCGGATCCGGCCTGTCAGGGCTTTCAATCCGGCCCGCGGGATTGCCAGCCCCATGGCACAGCGGGGCTAAGGCAGGCTCCCTGCCTGGCCCCACATCGCTGTGGGCCCTGGGAGGCAGAGGGCTCCGTGCGTTGCCCTCGCCTGCAGCCACCACCCCCCGCAGCTCCCATTGGCCGGGAACGGGGAACCGCGGCCAATGGGAGCTGCGGGAGTGGTGCCCGCATGCGAGGGCAGCACGTGGTGGAGTCGCCTGCCCCACCCCACCACCGGGGGCCACTGCCGCACATGCTGGCCGCTTACGGGAGCGGTGCGGGGCCAGGGCAGGCAGGGAGCCTGCCTCAGTCCCGCTGCGCGCTACAGCCACCCCGGAGCCGCTCGAGGTAAGCGGCACCAGGCCGGAGCCTGCACCCCAACCCCCTGCCCTGGCCCTGCTTGCAATTTCCCCACCCAGATGTGGCCCTCGGACCAAAAAGTTTGCCCACCCCTGGCCTAGCGCCTCAAGCAGGATGCTGTTGCCAGGCCTAGTAACCACCAAGCCCCGAGCCCAGGGACGCGACCCCCACCACCTTCCATCCTGGCCCTCATGTTGCTTGTGGCTCTTGCGGGCGTTCCCAGCCCCCCCTTTCACCAGGCAGAGCCCAAACCCAGCCGTGGGCGCAGACTGCTCCCCCATTCCCACAGGACTGGGGCATGCCGAGCACTAGGTGGGGGCCGACACCGCCCAGGCAGCCCGCCCCCCAGTCCCTGAACCGGTGCAGAGCTGGCAGGACCGGGAGCCACCCCCCCTCCCCAAGACACAGATAATGGCATAAGGGAGATCAACGTTAATCCCAAAATCCAAATCTCCCAGATTGGCAGCTCAGGACACAGGCTCCTCCCCAGCCCAGGCTGCCCCCCCACTCCCCCCAGCCGGATGGTCCTGGACTCTGCTCCAGCCCAGCCACAGGGACGGGGGGATGTGTGGGGACCCTTCAAACCCCAGCCCACTGCACCGGGACACCAGGACACTCGCCTGCCTGGCAGTGGGGAGCCCACGGGGTTCCTGCGCCCTGACGAGCAGCACGAGCCCCGACCAAATCCCTGATCCAGCCCCTGGCTCCAATGTCACCAGACAAAGAGTGGGCCCAGCCCCAGCCTGCACAGATGCCCCCCCCCCCCGCCGGCCCCCCCCCCCCCCCCCCCGAGCCCAGCCCCAGCCTGCACAGACCCCCCCCCCCCACGGGCGCTGCCCCCCCCCCATGTACAGACACACACCTCGCACCAGGCGCTGCCCCCCCATGCACAGCCCCCCCCCCCACACACACACACACCCCGCCTCAGTGCCCTGCCTGTCCCACACCAGGGCACTGCAGTGTCCGGTGCCATGCGACGCCCTGCCCCTCCCCGCTGCATGCCCAGCCCTGGCATCCGAGGCCCTCCCCCACCTGCACAGGGGGGGCTGGCAGATGGAGACACCCACAGGCTGGAGCCAGAGGAGACTCGAGGGCTGGGACGGCACCGCTTGGATACAGCCAGCGTGAGTGGCACTGCCGATGGGGGAGGGGCAGGCGGGGGGGCGACACCAGTGGAGCGGGAGCAGTGCTGTGGGGAGAACATGGGCGCACCAGAAGCATGGAGGTCAGCGTGGGGCAGAGAGCCTGGGCGGGGCTAAGGGATACTGGGTAATTTCCTTCCCCCCAACCCTTGCATGGCCGGGTCAGTGCCCAGGCTGCCCGCACCCCCTTTTCACAGAGGGTGGCATGGATCTGCCCAATGACACAGCACCAAAGCCCTGCTTCCTGCACGGCCCAGGGGGAGCGTGCCCGGGAGTCCGGCCTGGCCCAGCCCAATCACAAACCAGCCTGACCTTCCATTAACTCTCACAATGGGCAGCTAATTTTAGCAGCTTCGGCTCCCTGTGCCTGGCCCCGGGCCAGCGGTGCAGTGCTGGGTAAGCGAGCCGCACGGGCACCTCTGCAGCCCGCCAGTGGCGGGGGGGTCCCAGAGCCCAGGGCTGAGGGGACGAGGTGACAGGAAGCAGGCCAAGGAGGGAGAGACACGAAGCGCAATGGTAGATGTGGGCAGAGCCCCGCTGCCCTCCCACACGCCGCTCCGCCTCCCGGCTCCTGCAGCAGAGAGTTCCACAGGCCACCGCTGCCCCATGCACCCGCATGGGCTGTCGGACCCCTCCAGCCCCCTCGCCCAGCCAGGCCTTCACCCCATTGGCACCATCTTCCGCGACACGGAGACCTGCGCTCCCTCAAAGCTGCGAGATGCCCCTCCCCGCTGGCCCCAGCGTGGACCTGTCCCGGACTTGCCCCGGACAGCCGGGGAGAGGCACCTCTCCCTGCCGCAGCCCTGGGGCAGCCTGCACCCCAACCCCTCATCCCCAGCCCCCCCCTACAGCCCTCACCCCCCTGCACCCCAACCCTCTGCCCCAGCCCTGAGACTCCTCCCACACCCCAACCCCTCATCCCCGGCCCCACCCTACAGACCTCACCCCCCTGCCCCAGCCCTGAGACTCCTCCCACACCCCAAACCCCTCATCGCCAGCCCCACCCTACAGCCCTCACCCCCCCCTCGCCCCCCTGCACCCCAACCCCTCATCCCTGGCCCCACCCTACAGCCCTCNCTCCTCCCACACCCCAACCCCCTCATCCCCAGCCCCACCCCAGAGCCCTCATCCCCCCTGCGCCCCAACTCTCTGCCCCAGCCCTGAACCCTTCAGCCCCACCCCCACCACGTGAACTTTGTTATGTGCACAATATGAAGGTGATGGGTCACATAAGAAAATTCATTCCGCACATGGAGGTAAAACATTAGCGGGAACCCTGGCGGAGATCCACTGCCTTGCCCAGAGCTCCGGGGTCAGCCGCAGACAAGCTGGCCAGTCACTGCACAGCCAGGCCAGGGGGGTGCCCAGGACGTTGGGACCCCGCGGGGAGGCAGCAAGGACAGAGCCCCTGGGCCAACCCATGGGGAAAGGACCTGGGGTCCCCAGGGGAGGGGGATCGTCCTCATGAGACCCTCCCTCGAGTGTCCCTTTGTCAGCCCCTCTGGTGCCTCTTGCACCCCAGCAGCCGAACCAGCGCCCCCCAGTGCCCTGGGAGCTGCCCCGCGCCCTGCCCCGCCGGCCCTCACACCACATGGGACGGGGGCAGCACATTGCACAGCCCAGGCTCAGGGCCCAGCAGCCAGTGAGGGGGGAAGCGGAAACCACGGGCCCGGGACATGCTTCAGACACGCCTGCGCAGAGTATGAATGGGACATGGGGCAGCCCTGTTCCGACCCCCGCGCCCCATGGCCTGGAGGGGGAGAAGCCCCGTCCCCCAGCTCCAGCCCGGCCCAGGCAGCCCCAGCCTGCGCACATGTGTTTCCAATGCAGCCCCAGCGAGTCACTGCAGGGAAAACAGCACCAAATTCCTTTCCTATGGAGTAATGGGCCCAGCCGCCTCCACCAGGCAGGGAGGGGGAGGGGCCGCTCTGACCCCGGACCCTCCGGGACGCTCAGGGGAGGGGAAGCCCCAGACTAAACATCCCCTTCCCTGTGCTGAGCAGCCCTGGGATGGGAGCCCCGTCTGGGCAACAAGGCCGTGCTTAGCAACGCTAGCTCCCTCCATGGCCCCACTCACTCCAGCCCCGGCTCCCTGCTCTGCCGCTGCCCCTCACTCCCAGCCCGCAGTCCCTGCTACCCCAGCCCAGGGCTCCCCGCACAGCTCTGCTGATGCCCCTCACTCCTGACCCGCAGCCCCTGCTATCCGAGCTGAACCCTGAGCAGAGCATGATGCCCATGCCCTGAGAACGACTCATGCGCAGTCTCTCTCCCAGAGCATTGTGGAGGCGCGCCCCCCCCCCAGCCTCCTCCCCGTGCACCTGGCTTCCCCAGCAGAGAACCCGGCCCCTGAGTTAGATCTTTATAAAGGAACAATCAGGCCCAGTGGTTGGGGCCACTGCCCCTCCCAAGAAGCTGCCAGGTTCCCAGGGCTGTCAGCCCCAGAAGCACCACACGCCCAGCGACCTAGAGGGAGCAAGGCCTAAACCCCAGCGAGCGAGTCCTGCTCCCTCCCCAGCCTGGGCAGCCGCGGCTGAAGCGTCCTCTGGCCCCCAGGCGGGCTGCACTCACCCCAGCCATGGAAGCTCCGCTGCAGGAACCGCGTGGAGCAGGGCTCTGGCCTGTGCTCCCCAGGCGGCCGGACACTGGAGTCTCTGAAAGCCTTGGGCCCCGACCGGGCTCGTCCGGGTCGGTGGGGAGGAGGTGACCAGAGCGCACTGCTGCCGGGGCTGTTGTTATGCAGCACACAGCCTGTGCCCCAGCTGCTGCATGGCTGGCTGGGGGACCGGCTGCATAAGGAGCCCATTGTTCAGCCCCCGGCCGGCCCGTGCTGCATGCGCAGAGTGTTTCCCAGGGGACCGTCTCCAGTGGGCAGACTGGGCCCTGGCACCCCAGCTCTTGGGAGCGCTCCATGCCCTGCCCCTGCTCCTTCCCATGGTGCAGCCCCCACTGCCCCCGGGGGCCAGACGGGCCCATGCGGGGGCTGCTCAGCTCAGCCTGAGCCACGGGGGGAGAGGGGGCGGCCTGGAAGGGGGGTCCCAGCCAGAGAGCACAGCGGAGTCTGTCAGGAGCCAACCCAACACTACCAGTGTCTCCTGGCCCCGGTCGGTCTGAGCAGAGATTTGCTGCCCCCCTGGGGGTCGCCCCCCTTTGATGAGCTCAGACAGACAGACCAGAAGGGCCCCGCTGGACGGGGTCCTGGCCGTGACCTCTCAGAGACGGGGTCCCGCCAGCTGCTGGGGGAGAAGCCAATGCCCCTGTCTGCAGGATTGGCCAGGTGCAGTGTGCCCGCCACTCCCCCCACCTGAGCCAGCAGGGTGACCTCAGGCTGGAGCAGGGACTGAGCAGGGCGGGACTTGGCTTCCTTTTCAGCCTGGTCTGCCCGGGTGGGCACTCCGCGCTGGGCAGGGGGCAGCACCGAGGTCCTATCCGGCTGCCTGGCACATGCCCCTTCCGGCCTGTCTCGGGTAGGACACCCCCTGCCCAGGTGCCCGCGCGGCTCTGCCAGCCCCGCCCGCCCCATCTCTGGTCTGAGCCCGGCCGCCTCCCGTCCCAGCTGGGCAATTGCTCAGCAGCCCCATGTGACATCAATGGCCGCTGGGCCAATCAAATGCCACTGGATCAATCTGCATCCTGCCCTCTGATTGGCTGCAGGCTGGGCCTCGCCCCACAGTGGCACCAGGCCCCATGTTTGGCAAGCCCTGGGCAGCAGCCCCAGAGCCAGCCAGGCCGTGCCAGGCCCTTCGGCCTTGTGCTCCCGGGGCCTGGATCACGTCTCGCCAGCAACAAGCCCCCTGCTCCGTGCCAGAGCAGCCCCCAACCCCAGCCCGCGACTCTGCTGGCGGACGCCCGGCCCTAGGTCGCTGCTCCCCTCGGCGCCAAACCCAGGGCCTTGGCTCCAGCCACCTTTCCCGGGCCAGGAACAAAGTCTCCCCTTCGCCTCCATGCAGCCCTCCACCCACCACACGCTCAGAGCCGCCTCCAGAGCCCCAGGGCCTCCACTCCATCCCCAGCGCGGCCTTTAGCCTGGTACCTCAAGCCCCTCCTCCCTGCACCCCCCACGGAGCTTCCCCACTTCGCCCCCCGCCCAGACCTAGCCTCCAGCCTTGCCTCACAAAGCAGGTGAGAACTCACTTGGGCCCACGCTGGCCCCCGGCCTCCAGCTCCCCTCACCACCCCCTTGCCGCATCGGCAGCTCCCTGGCCGTCTCCCCGCAAGCCTCTGCGCCTGCTCCCTGGCCCCCGCCCCAGCCCCCCGTTATTGTTCTGCAGTAACGTGGTTGGGGAGGGGGCAGTGGGTGGGGGCTGCTGCCCCGCCAAGCCCCCGGGTCCTGTGTGGGAGGAGAGCGGCTGACTTGCTGCTGGCCCTTTACCAGGGCAGGGCCAGGAAGAAGGGCAGCACCCCTGCTCCTTGGCAGAGGGGCGAGAGAAGCAGGGAGCCGGCAGGGAGCGGAGCAGCAGAGGATGAAGTGCAGACTCGCTGGGAGGGCCTCGTGGGTGCCCGGCGGCAAGGCAGGGAGCAGGCAAGGCAAGGCAGCAGAGCCGGGTGCCAGCCAGGCACCATCTGGCAGCTGGAGGAAGATGCAAAAGGGGCCGAGGGCAAGAATCCCTGCTCAGAGCACTCAGCCAGGGCCGGCGGGCGGGAGGGACCGAGTGGCCAGGCCAGGGAGCAGAGCCTCACTCATGTGCAAGCGAAGGCAGACTGATCTGGGGTCATTTATTGGGGGGAGGGGGCAGACCCAGCTGAGGGGAGATG
Organism: Platysternon megacephalum; assembly: GCA_003942145.1. Taxonomy (NCBI): domain Eukaryota; kingdom Metazoa; phylum Chordata; order Testudines; family Platysternidae; genus Platysternon; species Platysternon megacephalum. The sequence continues at coordinate 717,408 of QXTE01000266.1, forward strand.
CCGGGGAGATGGGTGTGGCTGGGTGGGCGTGGCTTCAGGGGCCAGACAGTGCAGATCCTTTTCCCAGGCCTGGTCAGCTCGGACCAGCGAGTGGGGGCAGAGAAAAGCTCCAGGCCCGACAGCCACCGGATGCAGCCAGGGCCCTGCATGGCCGCTAGCCATTTGCTTCCCTCCATGCCCTGGACAAAGCCCCGACGCAGGCGTGTCCGGCCAAGGGGCTGCGTCGCTATTTCACCCCAGAAGGGGGGTGTCAAAACCAAGAGACTTTGCACCCTGAGACCCTGCTCCCACGTGACCATCCCGAGGAGCTGGAGCCCTGGCCAGCCTGCGCAACGGGGCAGGGAGGCACCAGCCTGGCACCTCACAGGCCGTTGGGGAGGGACGACTGGAAAGAGAACCCACAGCGATGGGACACCGGGGAGAGCCTGGGGGGCAGGACCAGAGCCACGGGGCCTCTTCGCTCAAAGACAAAGACTGGGCTGCCCCGGAGCGCACGGCGAGGCCATTCCCCAGCCTGGCCAACACGGAGCAAGCGCCAGCCCCGGGGACGCCGAGCGAAGGCCAACGGCACCAGGAACCGCGAAGCTGCCAAACTGCCGCCCAGGCTCCCAGCTCCGAGTCCACCTACTGGGGCCCGTTAGAGCCGCCCGCCCCGCAGCCCAAGGTGCCGGGCAGGCCTGGTGACCTCGCTGCCCCCTCCCGCTGGCTGAGGTCACAGCCCCTCCCTGCCAGCCAGCAGGTAGCAGCGCTCCCAGCGTGCCCCATCTCCCAGCGCAGGGTGGAGCCCGGTTCGGGGCCTGTGGGCCTGTGTCTCCAGCCCCGGACCAGCCACTCCAGCAGGAAGCAATGGGGGGAAGGGGGGTCCCTGCAGTACAGGCAGGGTGGGCCCTGGGCCCTGCCCCACAGAAAGGTGGGAGACAAAAGGAAATGGGGCCTCCAGAGCTGCCCCCCCCCGGCAGGAGGCGATGGGCCTGCTGGAGCCAGACTGCAGGGCTGGGAACGGAGCCCACGGGAGGATGGGCACGGCTGGCAACCTGACCGCCCCCCCGCTACCCCCCTCCCGTCCCCTCCCCCAGCCCCCCAACCGCCTCCTCCCCCCGTCCCCTCCCCCCAGCCCCCCAACCGCCTCCTCCCCCGTCCCCTCCCCCCAGCCCCACCCTCCTTTGTGCAGCTTGTCGCTACAGACACTTGTACCCCGAACCGCCCGGGCAGCCGGGCCCGGGGGCGGCGCTGGGAACCGGGGGCTGGAGGCTCCGCGGAGATGGGCCGCAGCCGCGGGGCTCCGGGCGCTGGGGCAGCCTGGGCAGGGCTCGCTCGGGTCCGGGGCCCCCTGGAGCCGGACGCTGCCCCCTGCGCCCCGGGGGGGCGCGTCCCCCACCCCGCAGCGGGCGGCTCCAGCGCAGCGTGTCCCGAGGGGCCGGGCCCGGCTCCCCAGCCCCGCGGCTCCGGCCCCGCCGCCGCCCACGCACCATTTTGGGCGGCTCGTGGCCGCTGCTCGGCCCCGGCCGGGGGCTCGGGGGCGCCCCCGGGGCTCGGTCCCCCCGCACCGCGCGGGGCCGCAGCAGGCGCCGGGCGCTCACCAGTCCGTGGGGCTCCCCTCGCCGATCACCTCCTGGTAGGCGGCCAGCAGCGCCAGCCGGTGCGCCCCGAAGCTCACGCCAGCCATGCCGGGCGCAGGGAGCCGCTGGAAGGACCCGGCCGCCTGCCTGCCTCGGAGACACTGCAGCAGCCGGGCGGGCGGGGCGGGCCAGGGGCGGGCCGGCTCCGCCCGCCGCCGCGCCCGCCCGCCCGGCCTTAGCGCCGCATCCCGGCCCTGCCCGGACCCCCCGGACCCCCCAGCGCCCCCCAACCGCCCGGATCCCCCCCCAGCGCCCCCACTCACCGCCCGGCCTTAGCGCCGCATCCCGGCCCTGCCCGGACCCCCAGGACCCCCCAGCGCCCCCCAACCGCCCGGATCCCCTCAGCGCCCCCACTCACCGCCCGGATCCCCCCCCAGCGCCCCCACTCACCGCCCGGCCTTAGCACCGCATCCCGGCCCTGCCCGGACCCCCAGCGCCCCCACTCAACGCCCGGCCTTAGCACCGCATCCCGGCCCTGCCCGCGCCCCAAACCGCCCGGACCCCCCCCCCCCCCGCCCACCCCCCCCCCCCCCCCCCCCGCCCGGCCCCCCCCAGCGCCCCCCAACCGTCCGGATCCCCTCAGCGCCCCCACTCCCCGCCCGGCCTTAGCACCGCATCCCGGCCCTGCCCGCGCCCCAAACCGCCCGGACCCCCCAGCACCCCGCAACCGTCCACCCCCCCAGCGCCCCCTCCCAGCGCCCCTCACTCACCGCCTGGACCCCGCCAGCGCCCCCCAACCATCTGCCCCCCCAGCACCCCTCCCACTGCCTGTACCCCCAAGCTCCCCTCACTCACCACCCAGACCCCCCTGCCTGGGTCAGACACACCCGGCTCGTCACCTGCTGCTGGGCCCAGGCACCTTTATGGGTCAGCTTCACCCTCCTGTCCTGTGGCCAGACACCCCGGCCCTGCTAGGCCAAGCCAGCCCGGGTGGTAACAAGGGCACTCGGGGCCCGCTGCTCTGAGCAGCCCTGGGGCCCCACCATCTTCCCCTGATTGTCCACAAAGCCGGCAGCACCCAGCAGCGGGACACCGGGGCCCCTGCCCAGCCCCCACTTGCTCGCCCAGCCCCCCCCCCTGCCCCTGCCCAGCCCCCACTTGCTCGCCCAGCCCCCCCCCGGGCCCCTACCCAGCCCCCACTTGCTCGCCCAGCCCCCCCCCGGCCCCTGCCCAGCCCCCACTTACTCACCCTGCCCCCCCCCCAGGGCCCCTGCCCAGCCCCCACTTACTCACCCTGCCCCCCCCCAGGGCCCCTGCCCAGCCCCCGCACTCTGTCCCATGCACTGACTTTCTAATCTGTGGTTCTGCTGCCCCACTGGGCGGCACGACACCTCTGGCAGGAACGGTGCCCTCGGCCCAGTACCCTCCCCGTTACATCAGCTGAGACTGGCCACCCTCATCCCAGCCCGCATTCCTCCGGCTGGCACCTGGGCACGAGGCAAGCAGAGGGCAGGGACCACGGTGCCTCTCCCTGCAGCAGGAGCGCGGGCAGGCCCCGCTGTGCAGTGAGTGGGTCCTGGCTACTGCTTTGTTTCAGAGCAGCCCGGTGCCCAGCTCCCTGCCCCCTACAGCGAGCGCGGCTGCTGGGCTGCCATGGCACCGTGCGTGGTAGGTGCCAACATACCACTTCTCCTGTGTCACATCGTTCATTAGCACTGCCTGGCTTGGCAGGCGGGTGCTGTGCCCCCGGGGGAGCCCACGCAGTCTCCAGCACCATGCTCTGGCCGCGAAAATCATCTCGGGACTTCAGCTGCCCTGCAGGGCTCCCTGGCTGGCCTCAGACAGGCACCAGGGTCCCTGCTGGTCCAGACCTGTTCCGCCGCACAGTTGGTTTCATACCCCCAGCCAGGGCTTAATTTGTATTGGCAGAGTGGTCAGAGCTCAAGCTGGTTTTTACATTCGTCACTCACATGGCAAGCCCAGAAGCGCTGGGGCTCAGCCCTTAGGGTGACCAGACAGCAAATGTGAGAAATCAGGACAGGGGGTGGGGGGCAACAGGAGCCTATATAAGAAAAAGACCCAACAATCGGGACTGTCCCTATAAAATCAGGACACCTGGTCACTGTATCACCCCTGCCAGGCGCGGGGCGCTGCTCCCAGTCCATTGGCTCCTGACCAGCGTTCCCAAAGGAAAGGCTGGAGCCTACAGGTGGGGGAAGCTGCTAGAAGGCAGCCAACGGCCGTGCCCCAGACCTCAGCCCCCTGGAAACCAGCAGCCCCCCGGTGACCACGTGGGCAGGCAACATCCCCCACCAGTGGCCAGCTCTTGGCTGCAGCTTGGGGTCTCCTCCCAAGCATTAGCCTTCCTCAGGCTCTGCTAACTGGGTGCACGACCCACTGGGCCCTGCTCCTGCAATTCCACAGACTCCTGCCGCGTCCCACTGCCTGGGCCCTTCCCCCAGGAGCCTGACCCAGCCACTGGCACCACGAGAGCCAGGAACTGGTCTTAGCATCTCCCTCGGCAGGGAATCTGCTGCCCAGGCCCCTCCTCTGTCGCTCACGCTCGCCTCCTGGCTGTGCCGCCCCCTCACCCAGCCCTGAGCGCACCCGAGAGCCGATGGCACAAGCTGGGAATCAGCCGGGACCTAAGGAAGTCACCACCCAAGGAACGCTTACAATGGTGCTGCAGGGGGCTCAGGAGGGAGCCGCTTCCTGCAGCCAGCACTGACTCCAATGCCCCAGCATGGTAGCAGGGTGCGGCCCTGCAGGGGGCACTCGGCCCTGTGGTCAGTGCTGCTGACCCCATTGGCCCAGCACCATGCATCAGGTGAGGGGCTCCCGCCTGTTAAAGCCCCCAGCGCTCTCCGCCAGAGGCAGGAAAGGCCCTGGGTCCTGCCTGGACTCCAGCTCCGGCGCCTCTCCAAACGCCCCTGCACACCAGCCTTTCCTGAGCTGACGCAGGCTCCTGCCCACAGCTGCTCGGTAGGGTCTGGGCAGCTGCCACCTCGCCCGGTGCCGCTTGCAGGCTGCTCTGGGCCTGTCGTGCGGATGCTGCTGGAGAGTTCAGCCTTCGGGAGCTTTGTTCTCTCAAGGCAGCTGGACTGGGCAGAGTCCCAGCCCTGGCTCCGCCCACCCCCAAGCTCCCCCCACTCATGCCAAAGCTTGCTGGCTTCTCCAGCTCTGCAGCACTTCAAGCCGGTAGCCCCTGGCCTTGCCAGAGACGGGGCATTAAGAGCTCTGCCCCCTGCACCACTTGTGGCTCTGCTAACACGGGGAGCAGGGAAATGGGGAATGCTGACGTTTGCACAGCCAGCAGTAAGCAAATCGACAGGCCCACCTTGCCGGGCTGCTGTGTCCTGCTGGGGAGCAGCACACAACGCGCACACGACCTGTGGAACTCACTGCCAAGGCATGTGAAGGCGGAGCTGTAACTAGACACGTTCATGGAGGACAGGTCCATCAAGGGCTATTAGGCCAGATGGGCAGGGATGCAGCCCCATGCTCTGATTGCCAGCAGCTGGAAGTGGAGATCACTCGATGATTGTTTTGTTCAGTCCCCGTGAAGCACCTGGCACTGGCCACTGCCGGCAGACAGGATCCTGGGCTGGATGATCTCACTCACTATGGCCGTCAGCAGCAGCAGTACCACAGCATCCTGGCTGCCTCAGGAACTGACAGACGGGCTCAGACCTGAGGTTCGTCTAGTCCTGTACCCTGCCAGTTACTTCAGAGGGAGGGGCAAGAACCCAGCAGTAACCAACACGAGAATCTGCCACCAGTGGCCTCTCATCCTACCAGAGCCTGCTTTGGCCCCTCAGCGCAGGTTGACCCTTCCCCACTCTGGCTGCACTGTTCTTATAGCTCTGCCTACTCCTGTTATCCCTACGCATGGCCAGCCCCTCTCGGGCTCTCGCTAAGTTCTGGGCCACAATGACATCCTGTGGCAATGAGTTCCACTGGCTAATCACACTTTGTTTGGAAAAGTATTACTGTCTATCACTTTGGAATTTGCCATCTTTCAACATCATGGGAAGAGCTTCTTAATTCACCTTTTCTAGACTTTCATCATGGGCCCTCCTTTGTCTGCTTTCTAAGATTAACAATCCCCATCTTGTCACTCTCACTTAAGAAAAGAGTTCTCCAGAGCCCGTCTCAGTCATGTCACTGTTCTCTGCCCCTCCTCTGGAGCTGCAGGTCCTGCTGGAGCTGGGCTGACCAGTACGGAGCACACCAGCCAGCTGCAGTGGGACAGCGATTTACAGAGTGGCATTGTACTTTCCAGATTAGTCTCCATTCCATTCTTTACCCAGCCCGATCTGTGCTTTTACCCACAGCATCACATCGAGCAGGGGTCTCCACTGAGCTATCAGCAGTGATGCCCAGGGTGCCTCTCTGAGCTGAGAGCTAACTTAGATCCCTGTACGTCAGCTGAGCAGTTCACATTTTTCCTTCCAAGGTGCATTATTTCCCTTTTTCAACATTGAGCTTAATTTTCCATCAGGTGACCCATTCCCCAGGCCTGGTCAGGGCTTGCTGAAGTTCCTTAATCTTCTCTGAATAATCGTGTAATTGCAAATGTTGCCAGCTGTCTGCTCACCCCCTTTCCAGCTTGCGATAAATGAAGGGGGGGGGGTGTAGCAGCTCCCTTTTATGGACACCCAGCCAGCCAGTAGCTATAAAATCCCTCTTAGCAGCTGTTCTCTAATTGCTCTACCTGTAAAGGGTTAAAAAGTCTCACTGCTCTGCATAGGTAAAAGGAAGTGAGTGGGCACCTGGCCAAAAGAGCCAATGGGAAGGCTAGAACTTTTTAAAATTGAAACAAGACTCCCCTTTTGTCTGGCTGTTGTTCTCCGGGGAGAGGCGGACAGGACAGAGTTATGCTGTGAGAAGCTTAGGCCAGGTATGAAAAATCATCAGTATCATACCTAGAAACTACGCATTTGAAACCCCAGATATGTAAGTAGATCAGGAAATGTCTAGGAAGATGTGATTAGATTTATCCCTTTTATTTCTTTATGGCTTGTGGATTCCTCTGTGCTAAACCCAGGTGCTTTTGTTTTGCTTGTAATCTTTAAACTGGACTTTAAGAAATCTATTCTTGATGCTTAATCCTTGGAGGTTTTTTGTCCCCCCCCCCCCCCCCAATCTAGCAAATGCCCAAGTTCCCAGGGGGAATTAGCTTTCTCAGCTCTTCCCCGGAGAGGGGGTGGGGGGGGTGGAAGGGCTTGAGGGTACCCCCACAGGAAGGAATTCCCAAGTGCACCTTCCTGGGCTCTCAAAGGGGTTTTGCATTTGGGTGGTGGCAGCATCTACCAGTCCAAGGTCAGAGAGAAGCTGTAACCTTGGGAGTTTAATACAAGCCTGGAGTGGCCAGTATTAATTTTTTTAGTCCTTACGGGCCCCACCTTCTGCACTCAAAGTGCCAGAGTGGGGAATCAGCCTTAACACAGCTCATTAGCAAATCTAGGACCCAACTGTGATGGAGCAGGGAGCAGGGCGGATTTGACCTGGGAATGTTGCAGGGGAGTTACATTGGGGATGGGAAGGAAGCTACCTGAGCCAGGCGGGGGGGTGGAAGAAGTGACACCTTCTAGCTGGGAGACTGAACAAAGGAGAGGAGGAGCAGGGGGAGGAGGGAGAGAGCTGCTGGAGGAGTTTCTGGTTTCAGTTTTGGGCTGGGTGGTGAAACACAGGGAACCCCAAGCTGGGGGCTAAGTTCCCTAAACCCCCCAGAAGGACTTGATTGAGGGGTTCTGGTTGTACCTACAAACTCTGCTTGGGACTGTGTTCCTGTCATCTAATAAACCTTCCATTTTACTGGCTGGCTGAGAGTCACGGTGAATCCCAGGAAGAGGGGTGCAGAGCCCTGACTCCCCCACTCTCCATGACAACTGGTGGCAGTGGTGGGATCTACTGCACCCCGTGGACGGCGCTTCCTGCAGTAAGTGACTGGGGAGCAGTAAAACGAAGGGTGATTGACTGGGACCAGGCATGCTGAAGAGTCAGCGAGAGACGGTTTCAGGGGCGATTAACCCCTGGGAGTGTGTGACCAGAGAGAAGGACTTTTGCAGTAACGGGGTCCCCCGGGGGATTGCAGTGAGCGGTCCCAGGGGCGGAGGAATCTGCAGCACGACCCTGGCAGAGAGGTGGTGACCTCGAGAAGGGCTGGCACACTGGGGTCTCCCTGGAAACTGTGGGGAGCGGTGAGCAACCAGGCCTGTGAGTGGCCAGCAGGAAGATGTATGCCAAGCGGCTTAAGAGCGACCTGGTGGAGCTGTGCAGGCAAAGGGGGCTGCGCAGTGGGAGGCTCACCAAAGAACAGCTCATTGCCCAGCTGGAGGAGGGAGATTGCTTGAATTAACTGATTCCTGTCTCTGAGGGAAGCAGCCTGGCACATGCAGCGCAGGCACCAGTGTCTGTCCCAGCTGGGCGGGGTCAGCCGGCTGCTGAGGGCTTCCCAAGACCCCGCCTTCCTATGCCTAGGGGAAGGGTGGGGAGGAGCCCAGCGAATACCGAGGGCACCGTGACTGCCCCAGGCAGCAGGGGATCCTCCCGGTGAAGCTCGCCGGCCAGCAGAGGATCCTCTCGGCAACCCTCAGCATCCGTGGAGCGGGAGCGGCTGGATTGGGAGAAAGAGCTAAAGCTGAGAGAGTTGGCAGATCGTGAAAAACAGAGACAGCATGACCTGGAGGAGAAAGAGAAACAGAGGCAGCATGACCTGGAGGAGAAAGAGAAAAAGAGGCAGCATGGCCTGGAGGAGTGAGCAGAACGGGAAAAGCAGCAGCAGCATGAACTGGAGCTGGCGAGGCTGAGGAGCAGCGAGCCCCCGGCTGTGGTGAGTGAGGGGGGACCCAGGACTGCGCGGAGCTTTGATAAGTGCATCCTGGCCCAGCGTAAGGAGGGGGAGGACATGGATGACTTCCTGGATGCCTTCGAGACGGCCTGCGAGCTGCACCAGGTTGATCCTGGGGACAGACTCCGGGTTCTCACCCCCTTACTGGACCCCAAAGCCGTGGCATTGTACCGCCAACTGGAAGGGGCGGAGAAAGGGGACTATGAACTATTCAAAAGGGCCCTGCTACGTGAGTTTGGGCTGACTCCTGAGATGTACTGGGAAAGGTTCCGGAGTCAATATAAAACCCCTGAGGTCTCATATCTGCAACTAGCCGTCTGCATGGAGGGATACGCCAGCAAGTGGGCAGATGGGGTCCAGACGAAGCAGGACCTGGTTAAACTGCTGGTACTGGAGCACCTGTATGAGCGGTGCCCATCTGACCTGAGGCTGTGGTTGAGGGACAAAAAGCCAGAGAACCCGCGACACGCAGGGCGGCTGGCCGATGAGTTTGTGAAGAGCCGGTCAGGGGGTGGCAGGGAGGAGTCCCAAAGGAACAGGCCCGCCGCGATGCAGAGAGAGAGTCACCCTGGGACCTCCCAAAGGGGGAATATGGGGAATCCCCTCCCAAGGGGAACGCCCAGCGTCAGGGACAACCAACCGGTTCGAGGGGACCCACGGGACATGAGCTGCTATTACTGTGGTCAAAGAGGCCACATTCGGGCCCAGTGCCCCAAGCTCAAGGACAGACTGAGCAGACTGAACCCATCCTGGGTTAACTTGGTAGAGGCCCAGACAGACGAGGGGCAGGCTTCCCAGGCACAGGGGGGTGGCAGCTTATCAACTGCTCAAGAGAGAGAAGGGCCCGAGGCCAGCTTCTCTGGGGGGCTGGATGCTCCGGACACCAAGTTCTCCATTTACAGGGTGGGCGTGGGGCTGTTCCTGCGGATCGAGTGCCTTGTTCCCCTGGAGGTGGATGGGAGGAAAGTCCATGGATACTGGGACACGGGCGCTGAGGTAACACTGGCCCGGCCCGAGGTGGTAGCTCCAGATCAGGTGATGCCCAACACCTTCCTGACCCTGACGGGGGTGGGCGGGACCCCATTCAAGGTGCCCGTGGCGAGGGTATACCTGAAATGGGGGGCCAAGGAGGGCCCCAAGGATGTGGGGTGCATCACTATTTGCCCACTGAGGTGTTGACAGGGGGGACCTAGAGGACTGGCCAAGCAACCCCCAGAACACCTTAGTCGTGACCGATAGCCAGAGCCGGCGAGGGGCACTACGCCCTGACCTCAGGACGGATGTCACACCCGAGGCACAGAACCCTACCCTGGTGGGGAGGGAACACCCAAGGACAAGGCTCAGGGGAGCTGTGGCTTCCGACCCAGCTGACGAGAGGGAGCAGGTCCCCATCCCTTCCCCAGCCGCTGAGTTCCAGGCCGAGTTGCAGAGAGATCCCTCCCTGCGGAAGCCAAGGGACCTGGCTGACCTCAGTGCGGTACAGACCACGAGGAGAGGTTGCAAGGAGAGGTTCCTGTGGGAGAAGGGGTTCCTATACCGAGAATGGGCTCCTCCCGGGGAGATGGAGTCCTGGGGGATCAGGAGGCAGCTGGTGGTACCCCAGAAGTAGCACCACAAGCTACTGTACCTGGCCCATGACATCCCTCTCGCAGGGCACCAGGGGATCCGGCGCACCAGGCAGAGGCGGCTACAGAACTTCTACTGGCCTGGGGTCTTTACTAATGTCCGACAGTACCGCCGATCCTGTGACCCCTGCCAGAGGGTGGGGAAGGCCCGGGACAAGGGGAAGGCGGCTTTGAGACCTTTGCCCATCATAGAGGAGCCTTTCCAGAAGGTGGCCATGGACATAGTGGGACCTCTCAGTAAGACGATCTAGTCGGGGAAGAAATACATTCTGGTGGTGGTAGATTTCGCCACCCGCTACCTCGAGGCAGTGCCCTTATCGTCCATCGAAGCAGACACTGTGGCAGATGCCCTGCTGACCATTTTCAGCCGAGTGGGGTTTCCCAAGGAAGTCTTAACAGACCAAGGGTCCAACTTCATGTCGGCCCTGCTCCAGTGCTTGTGGGAGAAATGCGGGGTGCGGCACAACTGGGCCTCAGCGTATCACCTCCAATCCAACGGGCTGGTGGAGAGGTTCAACGGAACGCTAAAGATGATGCTAAAAACATTTATGAACCAGCACCCGCAGGACTGGGACAAGTACTTACCGCACCTGCTGTTCGCGTACAGGGAGGTACCCCAGGAGTCTACCGGGTTTTCGCCTTTCGAACTGTTATATGGAAGGTTGGTAAGGGGGCCCCTAGACCTGATGAGAGACGAATGGGAGCGGGAGGCCACTCCCGATGGAGAATCGGTGGTGGAGTATGTCCTGACCTTCCGGGAAAGACTGGCAGAGCTCATGGGCCTGGCCAGGGAGAATCTGGCCAGAGCCCAGAGGAAGCAGAAGGTCTGGTATGACCGCACGGCGCGGGCCCGCGCCTTCGCCACCGGGGATCAGGTGATGGTCCTCATCCCCGTGAGGAAAAACAAACTCCAGGCCGCCTGGGAAGGTCCCTTCAAGGTTGTCAAGCAACTAAATGAGGTAAACTATGTGGTGGAGCTGTCGAACCGGGCGCACCACCGCCGGGTGTACCATGTGAATATGATGAAGCCATATTATGACAGAGGGAATGTGGTGTTGGCCGTGTGTGGACAGTGGGAGGAGCAGGGAGATGACCCTTTAGTAGATCTATTCCCTGGGACAAGAGCTGGTTCCCCCCTGGAAACAATTCCCCTCTCTGATCAGCTGACCCCGGCCCAGCAAGCTGAGATCAGAGGGGTGCTGCATCTGTACCGACAGCTGTTTTCCAACCAGCCTGGACGCACTAATCTGACGGTCCACCGGGTGCAGACAGGGTCGCACCCGCCTATAAAGTGCTCCCCCTTCCGAGTCACAGGGAAAACGGCTCAGGACCTGGAAAGAGAGGTCAGTGACATGCTGGCTTTGGGGGTGATCCAGCCATCTTCCAGCCCTTGGGCCTCGCCGGTGGTGCTGGTCCCCAAAAAGGACGGATCTATCCGGTTCTGTGTGGACTATCGGAAGCTCAATGCCATCACGGTATCCGATGCCTACCCCATGCCCAGGCCTGACGAGCTCCTCGACAAGCTGGGAGGCGCTCGGTACCTCACCACTATGGATCTTACAAAGGGTTACTGGCAAGTGCCGCTAGATGCAGATGCCAGGCTGAAGTCGGCCTTTATCACCCCGCTGGGGCTCTTTGAGTTCCTGACCCTACCTTTCGGCCTCAAGGGAGCGCCAGCCACCTTCCAGCGCCTGGTGGATCAGCTACTGAGGGGGATGGAGAGTTTTGCCGTGGCGTATATTGACGACATCTGTGTCTTTAGCCAGACCTGGGAGGGTCACGTGTCCCAGGTTAAACAAGTGCTGGACCGACTCCAGGAGGCTGGGCTGACCGTAAAAGCCGAGAAGTGCAAGGTGGGGATGGCTGAAGTATCCTACCTAGGTCATCGGGTGGGGAGCGGCTGCCTAAAGCCGGAACCAGACAAAGTGGAGGTAATCAGAGACTGGCCCGCTCCCCAAACCAAAAAGCAGGTCCAAGCCTTTATTGGGATGGCGGGGTACTATCGAAGGTTCGTGCCCCACTTTAGCTCCATAGCTGCCCCCATCACTGAGCTGTGCAAGAAGGGGAAGCCAGACAAGGTGGTCTGGACCGAGGAGTGCCAGGAGGCTCTCCGGGCGCTGAAGGAGGCTCTGGTCAGTGGCCCGGTTCTGGCAAACCCAGACTTTGACAAGCCCTTTATGGTGTTCACCGACGCCTCCGACACAGGACTGGGGGCGGTGTTAATGCAGGAGGATGAAAAGGGGGAGAGACACCCCATTGTGTACCTGAGCAAAAAGTTGCTACCCCGGGAGCAGAACTATGCGGCCATCGAGAAGGAGTGTCTGGCCATGGTGTGGGCCCTCAAGAAACTAGAGCCATATCTCTTTGGGCGACACTTCACCGTGTACACCGACCACTCTCCCCTGACCTGGCTGCACCAGATGAAGGGAGCCAACGCCAAGCTCCTGAGGTGGAGCCTGCTCCTGCAGGATTATGACATGGACGTGGTCCATGTGAAGGGAAGTGCCAACCTGGTAGCGGATGCGTTGTCCCAGAGAGGGGGCCCTGAACTTCCCCAGGTCACTGGTCAGAGTGACCCCGCTCAGTTCAGTCTCCAAGGGGGGAGAGATGTGATGGAGCAGGCCGGATTTGACCTGGGAATGTGGCAGGGGAGTTACATTGGGAATGGGAAGGAAGCTACCTGAGCCAGGAGGGGGTGTGGAAGAAGTGACACCTTCGGCCGGGAGACTGAACAAAGGAGAGGAGGAGCAGGGGGAGGGGGGAGAGAGCTGCTGGAGGAGTTTCTGGTTTCAGTTTTGGGCTGGGTGGGGAAACGCAGGGAACCCCACGCTGGGGGCTAAGTTCCCTAAACCCCCAGAAGGACTTGATTGAGGGGTTCTGGTTGTACCTACAATCTCTGCTTGGGACTGTGTTCCTGTCGTCTAATAAACCTTCCATTTTACTGGCTGGCTGAGAGTCACGGTGAATCCCAGGAAGAGGGGTGCAGAGCCCTGACTCCCCCACTCTCCATGACACCAACCTTGTCAGGAAGCTCCAGGCCCCACTTCTAACCTTTTGCTATAATGTGAACTGTCTCCCCTTGTTCTTGGCTGTCTGTCTCCTGGCCAGTCTTTGCTCCATAACAATACTTCGCTCTCACTCCCTGAACACTTTGCTGCTTTACTAGCCTCGCGTGGGACTTTGCCAAAGGTCTTTGAAATCTAAATAATGACGTCAGCTGATTCTCCGTCATCCACTAGAGTCACCACAACCAAAACATCCTCATAGATTAGCAAGTTTTCCTTTACAGAACCCCTGCTGGCTGGACCCTCTCACAGCACGACCTACCAGGTATTTGATTATTAATCCTCAGTCCAAGCCCTTCGTTAGGCCCAGAGCTATGGCTTACCGGTCAGCCATCCCCATCCCCCTCAGAACCTGCCTGAAGTCTAGGGCCAGTTGCTACCCTCCAGTCCTTGAGGCAGGAGCTGTTCTTACAGCAGTTCCCTGGGTCTGGGAGCAGCAGCTCTGCTAATTCACGCTTACGCGCTGTGAACCCTTGGCTTGGACCCAGCCGCGGGGGCCTGGTGACTTTTAAATGATCGGTTTGTTCCGGCCTCTCTTTGTCCAACACCTCGCTCGCTGCTGGTGCCTCCCTTTGCTGCCAGGAAAGAGCAGGTGGGAGGGAGGGGTCTCCCCCCTCCTCAGGGGGGAACGACTTATGCAGAGGAATCATTCAGCGTCTCAGCTACAGCCTCAATTGCTCCTTTTGCCCTTGGGGAACCAGCAGCCCCCTTCCCTCCCGCCTGTCTTGCTGCTGCTGCCCAGCCAGATGTCTTGGTTTGACCCCTTTAGGGAACTGCTCTTCACACTCCGCTGGGGCCTGTCCCCTCCTCTGCTCCCTGGGGGAGCTGCTGCCTGAAGGGCCGCTCTGAAAGCCTGGATTTGTTTGGCTCAGAGCCACTCCCAGGTGATGCTGAGCTCTGGCTTTCCGAGGCCCTGGTGGCAGACACCTCCTGGGACTCAGGAGCAGCAGTGGGGGATTGTCCTCCCCTGCAGCATCTCACGCCCAGCAGAAGGCCTAGGTCCTGCCCGGCTCGGGACAAGGCAGCCGAGCACTGGGGCTGGGAGAAGGCAGCAGGGAGGATGGGGGACAATTTCCCCCAGGAAAACCACAGAAGCCTTCAGCCAATGGCTTGGGGAGGGACGCAGAGGCACATGGGCCCTGCCCCATGCTCTGCAAGAACCACAGGCTCCAGGGCAGCAGACACTTGCCAGATAAGTGTTTATTAAGGCACTAAAAGCACCGTGGTTACACCACGCACTGCCCCCCGCAGGCAGAGCAGCTCCAGGTGAGGAGGCCAAGCTGCCAGCAAACGCATTTCCTAGGTCCTGGCCCATCACTGCCGGCTTCACAGAGGGCTCAGCTCCTTGCCCCATGGCCCCACCAGTGAAGTAGCAGCTTCTGCAGGCAGGGTGAGGGGCTTCCTCTTCCACACGGGTTTCAGCTTCCCCCTCACCACCGTGTTGGCAGAGTCCAGGTCAGTCCCACAGGGGCAGCAAGTCTGCTACTGCCTCGCCTGGGGACAGTGCAGGGCCAGGAGCTGGGAAAAGCCTTTGTGCAGGGGCACCAGACAGCACAGGGGGCAGAGACCCACCCCACCTCTCAGCAGCCCTCTGGGGGCGGTGGGGCCAGGCCAGGTGTGCGGCCCAGGCAGGATGGCAGGGAACAAGGCCAGTAGTTTTCAGTGCAGCCATGTGGCTGGTGTGGACTAGCTCCTTCCAGGACAGCCAAGAGCAGGCACCAGGCAGGCCTAGGCTCGGACTGTACAGGTGCTCTGCCCATGAAGCAAGGGCTTCCTGCACAGCGAGCCTGGGGCCTTGCAGCAAGGCCAGGGCCCCTGGTAAGGGGGAACAGAGCAGCCCTGCAGGATCCCCCCCACAGCTTCCAGTCAGCTAGCAGCCTGGCCAGGTGAGAGGCACCAGTCCCATGCAGGGGCCGTGGGGAGGGGGAAAGGGTGGATCCAGCTGGCCACCCCGTAGGGTCAGAGCAGCCCTGCTCCAGCAAGCCTCTCCCACCCTTGGGCTCAGCATGGGACAGGTCCAGCCCCCAGGTGAGGTGCCTGGCTCAGTTGGCTGTGGGTACAGAAGGGAGGAGACAGGTAGTCCCAGCACTGCCTGGTCCCCCTGCAGGCCCAGGTGAGACCCACAGAGGGGCACAGAACAGAGTCCAGACAGAAGACAGGCCACCGAGGGGCAAGAGAGCAGCAGGCTCAGCTTTGCCTCCAAGGTAGGCCAGAGCAGGGTGCTGCCCAGGCCAGAAGCGGCGGAGGGAGTGGCAGCTCCAGCCCCTGCTCCCTGGGGCCCCATGGAGCAAGAGAAGGGGCAGAGACAGATGTGTGCAGGGCCAACGTGTGCAGTGTGGCAGTGGGAGCCTCCCCTTACACATGGGAGAAGGCATGGCTCTTGCAGAGGGGTCTGTCCTTCTTGGAGTAGAACGTCTTCCCTTCCAGGCTGACCTGGCAGATCTAAGGAGAGAGCGGGAGGTCAACAGGGAAAGACCAGCTCTCCCTCCACAACACCCCATCCACACCCTTCCCCCCACACCTGGCAGAGACCTGCCCCAGCCCTCTGGGGGGCACAGGCGAGGAGCCCCCTGGCAGGGGCCCAGGCCCATCAGCTCAGGGTGAGCAATAGCGAGGGGCCGCCGGGCTGCTCTTACCGCACAGACGAAGCAGGTGTCATGCCAGCTGAATCCCAGCGCCTCCAGGAACCGGTCACCAGCATCAATCTTGAAGTCGCAGCCGCGGCATTTTGTGCCAAACATCTTCTCATAGTCTGGGGAGAGAGTGGGCTGGGATGGGCTCCCCAGAGCACCCCCTGGGAGAGCCGGGCCAGGCCTGATGGGGGCTGGGGGAGTCCTGAGGTTGCTTTGTGGGTGGGTTCTACTTTGTGCCTGGCTCTAACGGGCTAACGCTCAGGTAGCCATCCCCTGCCCCATTGTAATAGCTCCCCCAGCGCCCCTCAGTCCCGACCCGCAGCCCCCTGCCAGCCCAGGGCTCCCCCAGCGCCCCTCAGTCCCGACCCGCAGCCCCCTGCCAGCCCAGGGCTCCCCCAGCGCCCCTCAGTCCTTACCCGCAGCCCCCTGCCAGCCCAGCCCTGAGACCAGGTTTGCGGAAGGGGCAGCACGTCCCCATGTGCGTTTCCCCTCGGTCTGCATGTGCTGCTGCCGCCGGCCCCGCTCGCTTTGCGGAGGGGATTTCACTGCCGCCAAGAGCTGCCACAGCCAGTCCCATCCCCCAAAGCCACCCCCAGGAGCAGGAAAGCCAGTGTCTGTAGAATGGGGGACCCCATTTCCCAGGATGCCATGCAGCACTCTGCTTTGATATAGGTACTTCACTGTCATCACCATGGCAACCTGGGAGCTCTGGCACTGCCCAGCAGCCATCAGAGGCCAGGCCGGCAGTGGAGGATGGGGGTGGTGGAAGGGCTCCCTATAGAGGGGAGGATGCCTCTCCCTTTGCCAGGGCGGGAACCGCAGGGCGTCTGGCTCAGGTGCTGCCTGCTTGGCTCCTGCTCTCTGCCCCGGCAGCAGCTGCTCGGAGAGTCCCACGCAATGCTGGGGGCGGCCCAGGAGCAGTAACTACTGACCACAGCTTCCTCTCCCTGCCCCACGCAGCTCTCAGCCCCACTGCGAGGCCACGGGGCGACATGCGGCTGCAGCCTGCCTGGGGCAGCAGCAACCCCAGCATCCCTGGGGTGGGGAAGGGGCCAGGACACCCCCTACCTCTCTCGCAGTAGGGCTGCCCCTCCTCCATGTAGAAGGCGCGGTTGCGGATGGGAGTTCTGCAGGCAGCGCAGGTGAAGCACTGCACGTGCCACGTCATCTTCAGCGCATGCATGATCTCCTGGGAAAGGGAACGCCACCGTCAGCCACGCCCCCCGCTGGGCTGCCCCAGGGCCTGCACCGCCCCAGAGCCCCCACCCCAGAGCCTTCACCGCCCGGCCCCCACCCCAGAGCCCCATGCCCACCCGGGCTGCTGGACACCCCCAGCCGCCGGGGACCGGCCCGGGGCTCCACGCAGACAGACTCACCCCACCAATCTTCTTCTTGCACTTGGCACAGCTCGGGGCGTAGCGCATGTCGTAGCACTTGGGGCAGAAGACCGAGCCCTTCTCCTCAAAGAAGCCCCCCTCGTCCAGCACCTTCCTGCACTGGCAGCACGTGAACTCCTCCGGGTGGTAGTAATGCCCCAGGGCCACCAGGTAGCGTCCCCTAGAAGCGGGGCAGGGGAGGAGTTAGCCTGGCTCCGAGCGCTACAGGAGCCAGCTGCCCCCCAGCCCACGGGTTCATTCCTCCCTCAGGAAGGGGGAGCTGCCAGGCCATTCCCAGGTGACCAGCAGCCCCTGCACATGGCGGAGGGGCCCCGCGCCACTCACCTGATGACCTTGTTGCACTGGTAGCAGATGGGGGTTTTGCTGCTGCCCTCGGGGGGCTGCTGCGCGGCCTGGACAATGGAGCTGCGGCTCTGCATGGGCGTGGGCATGGCCGGCTGGCTGTGCTTGCTCAGCACGGTGCTGGTCTTGTCGGGGGCATAGCGCTCAGCAAAGGAAGGATCCACAGCCCAGGGGGGGCGGCTGGCAGGGCCCGGAGCAGCAGAACCTGTAACAGTCCCCAGCAGGATTCCCAGGTGATACAGCTGCGCTCAGCTAGCCTGGGGCACCCCAGTCCCGCCCCTCGAGGGGCTGGCAGAGAAGGATCAGCCCCTAGCCTGGCCCAGGCCCCCCAGCATGCACCCCGCTGCGGGCAGCAAGGCCTCACTCTGCCCCACAGCCGCGCATGCCCCTGCCCAGCACCCCCTGCTTACCGTGCTCAGGCTCCACCTTCAGCCCTGCCACCGCAGACGGGTCCAGCCCAGACACCTGGCTACAGAACAGCCAATTAATGCAGTTGCCAGCTGGCCATCACCCACCCCCCGCCCACAGGCCCGGAGCCCAGGGCCTGGCGCTCTCCTACCACAGCAGGGGCAAAGCACCCACTGCTCAGGCCAGGTAGCCACCCCCTGCCCGCTGTGCGGCAGCACCCCCTGGTGGCTGGTTTGGTTCATCAGTGACCCAGTATTGCAGAGCTGGGGGCACGTCCTGCTCCCAGGCCCAACGGGCTGTGGGCAAGGCGAGGAGCCTGCAGAACTGACCCTGGAACGGCTGGTGCCCTGAGCAGCCACGCTGAGTCCCCACGGTTGTGGGAGGACCAGCTGACAGCTCACCCTGGGGATCAACCCCCCCCCACACACACACACACACTCACTTCTGGGGGAGTCCCACACTCACCCTGGGGTAACATGGCCCAGTCCCACCTCCTCACAGGCCCTGCTTCTCCAATGGGTCTGGAGGTGCCTAAGGTTGGCAGCAGCCCACTGGCTGCTCTACCCATTAGGTCCAGCCCCCCACAAGGCAGTTTTTCTTGGACTCTGGTTTCTTCCTCCCTGTTGGCAAACCAAACATCCCCTGTCCACGGGGAAGGTGTCCCATAAGGGGGCCTGACAGCCCCCTGACCCCAGGCACCCAGCTGGCAGGATGCCCACACAGACATGTCGCCAGTAGGATGCCTGAAAGGACAGAGCAGCTGGCTGCAGCCCTGCTGGGAGATGCCAGGGGTGATGGGAGGCACCAGCAGCCACAGATCCCACCCCTGCCTCCAGCAAGGGATGAGCAGAACGCACAGGCCCTTCCAGGGTGCAGGGGGGCCAGAGAGCTCGCCCCCAGCTGACGACAGTTTGGCCTTGCAGCTCTCAGCTTAGGCCTGGGGAAGGCGATAGGGTTGGGTTGGGGGGACAACTCAATGCCACCCCTTCCTCACCTCTCACTCCAGGGCCTCTCCAGCCAGCTCACAGGGGCCAATCCCCAGGCCCAGGGACAGCTGGGGACAGCCCCTCCCTGAGGCAGCACTGGCTGCTGGAGCTGTGCCTGACAGGCCAGGAGCCTGCAGCAATGCCCACCCTTGGGGGACTTGTGCCAGCAGCCCAGAGGAGTGACTGGACAGCACCCTACGCAAGCCCCAGGGTGCACCGGAGCTGGGTTTGCTGCAGCTCAGCCCCAGGGTGGCAGCATTATGCTGGGCTGCAGGCCCCAGGGCGCACCAGGCCACCCCTGCAGAGCTGGCAGCTAATGCCCTGGCCAGCCCCTCCTGGCAGCAATGACGACTAGGAGCCAGTTACGAGAACAGGAATCTTTATTGTGCTACAGAAGGGTCCAGCAAGCAGCTGTGCTGGGCAGCCCCAGGGCCCAGCCCCAGCCCACCGAGAGCACAGGTCACATCACATCAGCCCTTGGGGCGCACTGCGAGCCCATCGCGGCAAGGCAAGGGGCCCGGAGGGGCCCGCCCCACGGCGCAGAACCCAGCAGCCTGGGCTCGCTCCCAGAGCCCGTCGCCACCCACCAGGTCACCTCTGCTGGGCCAGGCAGGTGGACGTTGAGTCTAGACCCACCCTCCAGCCTAAGGTCCCCGTCTAGTCTGGGTAAGCGAGAAGACAGCCCCGAGGCGGCGCTGGGTGCCAGCCAGGCCCTCACACTATGAACAGCCAGAGGGCATCTGGGAACAGGACGCAGCTGGCCCCAGTGCCCCAGGCTCCCCGTGGGACCACAGGCCCCGAAGACACTCCAGGCAGCAGTCCCAGCTCCCACTTGCCCATGGTTCACCCTGGGCAGAGCGAGGGCAGTGCAGCCACCCCAGGGGGCTGGGGCTCTTGGGGAAGCCTAGCGTGACAGGACAAGGACATGCAGCAGTGGAGTCCCTCCGCTCCCCTGGGGTCTGAGGCCAGGGCCCCAGTGCTGACAACCTCCATCCCAGCCTGCTCAGTGCCACTCAATGCGTCCTGCCCAGGGCTGGCCCCTCCCCAGCCCAGGCACGGCGCACGGAGCTCCCAGCTGGGTACGTTTAGGAGCCAGGCGGATGCCCCTCCCCAGGCGAAGGCATGTGATGTGGCCAGCCCAGGGCGGAGAGATGCAGGCTCCAGCACAAGGCCAGGCCCCGCTCAGGATTTCACGTTCAGAGAGACGGCGGAGCGCTGGTGGTGCCAGTCACGCAGGCCAGTGTAGCGTGGGCTCTGAAGCTCAGTGACAAACTTTTCTCTGAAAGGAAGGAAGGAAGGAAGGAGACGGACAGAGATGGGGAGGGAGGAAGAGAGGTTAGCGCCAGAGGGAGGAAGAGGCTCCATCGGCTGAAATCAGGACAAGAAAGAGCAGCCACGTGACATCATGCAACCAACCGGGGAGGGCGAGTGCCAGGACCCCCGACCAGCCCCTCCAGCAGAGGCGGAAGGCAGCACGAGGGCCTATGAGCTGGCAAAGGCCAGGTGAGGGGCCTGCCAGCAGGGAGGCCAGTTTAGCCTCAAGGCCAGGAGCGGCAGAGTCCAGGGCAGCAGGGACAACCCCCAGACAGGCACTCATGCGGTAACCCGAGTGCCCACAGCCCTTACCTGGCTTTTCTAACATGCTCATCATCTGGATCTTGCACTGAGATCAGCAGGAGAGAAGAGACAGAGAGAAAGTCACAGTTGGACACGCCCCGAGGGGGAAAGGAGGAAGCCCACAAGCACCATCCCTCGGCCCCAACAACCGGCTCCCGCCAAGCCCACGGGCCACTCCTGCCCCAGCCAGCTGCGCTGCGAGGGCTAGACTGAGGCAATACAAGGCATCCGCGGAGTCAGCCAGACTCGGTGAGCAGCAGGGACTGGTCTGGGGCAGGCCCACAGAGCACACTGGGGGGGAGGCACCTGGCCCGCTGCTGGGAGCCCGCCCAGGGCAGCCCATCCCACACAGCTGCCCAAGAGCCGTCTGCATCCAGCTCTGCAGGGAGCCTGGCTACTCCGTACCCTGCAGCCACCACAACGCCCCTGGCAAAGAGTGCCAGGCCTGTCCCGTCCGAGCAGGGCTGCCAGCCAACCCAGCCCGCACGTGCCAGGACCCAGAGGGAGGCACTTACTGAACTCTGTGCCCGTGAGCTGGGCCAGGATGCGGAAGGAGCGGGACTGGGTTGTGCCAGTGCGAGGCTGCCAGTCCTCCGTATCCTCAATCAGCCGCTTTTTGCTGGAGTCATTGGGCAGGCCGGCGGGGGAGCTCATTAGCCGCAGAGCGTGCCTGTGCGCAGATAGAAGGGCAGGGCGCTCAGCCAGCACGCACGGCACGCAGGACAGGGAGGGCCTGCCAGCAGAACCCCCGTGTCCCCCTCCCCCGCTGTAACCCACAACAGGGGTCTGGGCAGCCCACCCCCATGGGGCACAGCACCCCCAGCACATCACTCGGACACGAGCCACACCCCTAACACACCCCCTTTCCCATGGGCAGCCCGCTGACACCTTCCCTCAGGGGCAAGCAGCTCAGGGCCCAGGAACACAACAGCACAACATGCCAACGAGCAACAGACACCAAATCCACCCCTCCCAACCCCCTTACTCATCCTCCACGTAGGAGCGGCCCAGGTCTCCACGGGGCTGAGTTTTCCCCTCTGGCGGGCTGGGGCCGGCACCGACCCTGGGGCCAGGAGAGAGGCAACAAGAGCACGGGTGAGTCAGGTGAAAATCCCAGTGCCAAGGAAGAGCCGAGTGAGAGCCCCGGCAGGACCAGGGAAAGGCCTCTGCTGGCAGTGGAGCCCCAGCAGCCTGGTCTGTCCGGGGCCATGACCTCTCCAGGGCACAGGCTGCCCCACCGCCCACAGGTTACAGAGCACATGCCTGGGCAAGGGATACTCTCCCACAGCCACCGGCCAGTGACACCCAGCTGCTCTCTGCAGACACCTGCCCTGGCTGCAGAGGCGTGGAGCAGCATCAGGGTCCCAAAGCCAGCCTGTGACTGCCCCAGCCAGGCCCTGCCCGGAGTCAGCACCATGCTCCCAGAGGAGGCAGCTGCTCCCCACTCAAGGTCAAAGCCAGGGAGGGGCAGCAGGCCAAGCCCAGGCAGCGTGTGGGTGCTGGGTCGAGACGTTCCCCTTAGCTATAATTTTCTGCCCCCAGCGATCAGGCTGGGCCTGAAATCTCCTCCCTTGGGCAAGGAGCGACTCCCTTGGCCAGGAACCCTCCCTCTGCACAGGGCCACCACCCAGCCACACCCCAGTATGGCACTTGGGGAGGGGACCAGACAGATACAGGGGACAGCTCTAGGGGACAGAGTCCATAAGTCCCGCTCCTCCCCGAGCAGAGAGGAGGGACGCAGCAAGGCAGCAGGATGGTTCTAGAGACCAGAGGGGGGTGGGCACCAGCCCAGCGACCCAGGGGAGGGGAGGGGATGGGATGCGGAGAAGAGGAAAAAGGCTTACTGACTTGTCAAGGTTCTGCACCTGCGGAGTTGGGGGAGGAGAGAGGGAGAAGAGGAAAGGAGGGAAGAAAGATTAGCCCCACTGCACCCACAAGAGACACTTGCAGAGCGAGACTGAGAAAGGCCCAACCCTCCCTACACCCAGCCCTCACTCGGACCCGACCCAGGCGGCTCTGGCTGCCATCTGCCGGGCCGGGGGAGGGGTTCCCCAGAGGGCAGAGTCAGCAACAGATCACAGCACATCGCCCACTACAGACCGGACCTGGCCAGGGGTTCTCTGGGGCACCGAGTTCAAGGGCTGGGTCAGGGCCCCAGGATTAGGCTGCTCTCAGCTCGGGAGGGGCTGGCCGCCCAGCTCTCCGCAGCCAAGCGCCAGGCTCCCGGTGGAGCATGGGAAAGGATCCCAGCTTGGCGAAATAACTGCGCAGTGCAGAGATGAGGGCACCAGTTCACAGGCCACACGCAGGAACCCCAGAGCTCCCCACACCAGCTCTGGCAGCTCAGCCCTGGGGGGACCCTGCTGCACCCCCACCCTCAGCATGCCCAGGAGAGCCAGGCCAGGCACATGCTGGTGGAGGCGGGACAAAAGGAGCCCCCAGCTCAACAGCCTGTCCCCTTTTGGGGTGGGCTCAGGCCCTGCCTGCGGCTCCGCTGCAGCGCCACGGAGAGCCCACGCCCAGGGAGTCCCAGGTACCCGGCTAGCAGCTGGCCAGGCGCAGGGGGCCCAGTCAGCTGGCAGGAAGGCTCCAGGCTGGGCTCTGCGGGGCACAGCTCCTCAGAGGGGTCTGGCAGCCAGAGCCCACATGGCCCCCCCCCGAAGAGAGCCCTGCCCACAGCAGGAAGGGGAGAGGGAGGAGCGCAGGGTCAGCGAGGCAGGTCAGCCAGTCTGTGTGAACTGTGCGAGGGGGGGCTGCTGCTTTTTGCACTGCAATACCGGAACCAGCCACCAGGGGTCACTGAAACACCAGCCGTGTAGATGCTGCCCACAGCTATGGGTGCTGCTCCCCAGAGGGGGCGCCAGCCCAGGCCCTGCCAGCGAGCGGTCCTGGCTCGTGGGGGCTCATGGCATGCACACAAGACATCCAACATGCAGGGTGCAGCATGGCCAGATGCAGGCAGGGCCTCAGGGTGGGAGTGACCAGGCCCGGCCTGTCTGCAGTGGTGTGATGAACAGCAACATACCCATTGTGTTGGGGGGTGCAGGCGGGGGCCGTGTACGTCACAGGTTTCGTCACCAGCCCAGGCAGCGAGTTGGGGGCGGGGCAGGCCCCAAAGGGCCGGGCCGTTTTGTTGAGGGTGGTGCTAGGAACGAAGTTATATTTCGGGGGCTGAGAGCAGGGGAATGAATCCTGAGCGAGAGACAAAACAGCACACAGGCTCACACATCAGGCAGCATGCGAGGAGCACCTGGCAGCCCCAGGCCAGTGCCCAAGAGCAGGGGCATCCCGTGGGGCAGCCATGCTAGAAAGCCAGGCCCATGCCTGGCCTCACAGGGGTGTCCAAGGGTGACAGCCTCTGGGGTGACACTCAGCCACCAGCTGCTTCTGGGCTCTAGCCGGTGCGGCTGTGCCCCCGCCTGGCCCCCAGCAAGAGGCACAGAACAGCACCATGCACTGGGGATGAAGGGAAGCCGTGAGCCCAGGAACTGGGTCAGAATGGGGGCAGGAGGCACAATAGCGATTCGTGACACCTGGCCGAACGCACTCGGATGCAGGCCCCGCGGGACAGGCAGACGGCTGATGCGCTGCACTATACCACCTGCCCACACCGCACACCAGTGGCCTGCCCCACAGCCCAGCACCAGGGAAACTCCAAGGCAGTGAACAAATGCTGAAGGCAGGAGACAGCTTCACGGCTGGGTCCAGCCCTGCCCCTCATTGGGACAGCGCTTTGAGCCAGCCCCCGCAAGAGGAGACCAAAGCCCTGGTTCCCAGCAGGATCTGCGCTGGGAGGCGCATAGCCAGGCACCTAGCGCCCTGTGGGACGCCCCTTGGCCTGCTGCAGAGGGCCCTTTGGAGGGAGGGGTCAGAGGTCACAGTGCCCAGTTACACCCCTCCCACATTCTGGGGTGGGGTGACTGGCATCTGCCCCGACCCACAGCCAACCATGCCTTTGCCACCAGGAACCCCAGCACCTGGTGCCCTCCAAGAGCAGCCCGGGGCTAATTCCAGAGCCTTCAGAAAGGGCCCAGAGAAGTTCTGCCGTCAAAGCAACGGGGACCCCCAGCCCTACGCGCCACGAGGCAGAACTGGTGCCCACAGCCTCGGGGATAAGAGCAGCACATACCTTGTGTGGCTTCCCCAGGATGCACTGGACTCTGCAGGAGAACAGATGGAGCTGAGGTGAATAGACCAGACCGGTCTCAGGCTGGGCTCTTCCCCCTCCCCGACCCAGGCCGACCCCTCTGCCAAACCAAGCACTGGCTCTTTATGGGCTCTGTGGGGCGGGACACAAACCTGTAGGCTCCGAGAGAGGCAGCCCACCCCTGCGGAGTCGGGCATGGGCTAAGGAGGGGACCATGCGTGGGCGGTGGGGGTCCCTGTCCCAGGGGAGAGCAGCGCGGGCGTTACCTGCTCAGGCTGAGGGAAAGCTGGTCTCCGCAGGCACGGATCTTGTTCTGCGCTTCGATGTGAGTCATGCTACTGGTGTTCTCCCCATCGATGCTCAGCACCCAGTCGCCCACTCCTACGCCGGCCTGGGCTGCCTTGCCACCAGGGGTCAGCTGCAGGGCAGAGCCAGAGAGTCAATCACATGGCACAAGCTCCCCAGGAATGATGGGAGCTGCTGGGAGGGGAGGCAAGAGCCCCCCCGCACACCCTGCCCTGGGCCCACGAGCCAGAGCCGCTCCCTGGAGCAGGACAGTGCGGGAAGGAGGCTGCTAAGGACACAGGCGCTCAGGGAGCAGCGATACAGCCCCATGCACCAGTGAGCGATGCTGTGCTGCAGGGAGAGGGGAGAGCGGAGCCACTCGCAGGTGCTAGGGGCGCTGCGCTTCAGGGGTCCTGTCTTTCAGCTACAGCCAACCCCCTGAGCATGCCTGAGACAGGGGCCCTGATGCTCCCAAGCCCAGAGCCCTGCTGCGCCAGAGGAGGGCGGTCAACGCCAGAGCCAGCCAGGGCCAGCCTCCCCGAACTCCTCCAGCTGGACAACGCCCTGAATCTCCAGGCCTACGGGGGCCCGGCTGTGCACTGACAGCTGCTGTTTTCCACCCCAGAGGTGGGGGTGTTTTGGGGCTGGGCAACAGCATCTGGGCTGGGCAACAGCATCTGGGCTGGGGAGACCTCTGCTTTCGCAGCCAGCCCCAGGCCCCCTGCACCATGTCAGGAGATGCCCATCTGCCAACGCTCCCCAATCCGGTGCAGTGCCGCTTTGTCTCCCGGCCTGCCCTCACGGCCAACGCGTTGCTCGAGTGGGCTCCTTCCCCCGCCACCAACGTAACCTCCACACTGACCAGGGCAACGCCCATAGCTGGAGAAGCTGCAGCGCTGGGATTGGGCGAGGCAGGACCCTGGGAGCCCTGGATCCAGCTTCTGCAGGGCTGCTTGGGATCTGGAATTGAGGACTTGCTGCTCCCCCTCCTCCAACCTGTCAGGGATCACCAGGACAAAGCACCCGCTGGACTCAGCCAACAACAGCTCTAACCCTTAATTCCGGCCCCTGCGTGTCACCTCTGCTGTAACTGATGGTGTCGCCCAGCACAGGCTGCTGCAGCCTGTTCTCAGCCAGGGAGACGAGCTTTCTGCACTGCGCCCCGCACTCCTGACAAGGCAGCAGAGCGGCTGTAACAGCCTCACTCCCGAGCTGCCGGGGACCCGGGTTGGAAATGGAGCGCCACGGCAACTCTGAAGTCTGTGCTCCCACTGCTCTGAGCATCTCCGCTAGCAGGCCGTCCTTACAGGCGTAACGGTCCTCCCCTGGAAACCCCGGGGAAAGCTGCAAGTCCCAGCTCTGGCAGCCATGGGGTGCCTCACAGCGAGCACAGATCCAGGCATTCGCTGCACTATGTTTGCAGCCCAACCCCTGGGGGTTTTAAGACCCCTTCGCAAGTCACCGTTAACGAAAGCATCCATCCTCTGGAATACGAGTACAACGACACCTCCCCCCTACCACGGGCACAAAGAGGGAAACTGGTGTTAGGGGTTTAAGGCTGCAGGATGTGGTCTGACCCGGAGACCTCAGATGGACAGAACAAGCCACATCTGCAATTACTGGGTTCAGCTGGTCGGTTTGGGGCATGTACCCAACCCAGTGCAGATGTGAGCTGCACCCCCTGGGTGAGACCCCCTGGCTACCCACACAGGCCACAGCTTTCCAAACAGAAAAAGCCAGTCCCCTGGGTCCCAGTGTCCATGCCTTTGAGGTTCAGGAACAAGTGGAGGGGCAGTGGGGCTGGGCGAGAAGCTAGAGTTTGGCTCTGATCCTAGCACTAACAGCCCTCGTGCCTGCTCCCAGGGAGCCTGAGCGCCGGCTCCACTGGCAGGGACGGCGAGGCAGCGCAGTGCCAGGTCTGCGTTAGCTCTGGTGTCCCTGCACACAGCAGGGGATGGGGGCCGCAGAGGGGCTGAGGCATCCCCTGCACCAGTTACCCCAGGGCAGGCTGCCCCTTCCCCTGCAGGAGCCGCTCCTGGTCCAGCACCACCCGGTGCCACGAGGGGAGTTGCAGCACCTGAGCTAGGCAGGCCTGGGCAGCACTCACCACCTACCCCACACAAGGAACAGGCAGGCCACAGAACCAATTCTAGGGTCTCAGTCCCTTCCAGCCCCACCAGGCTGTTCTCCCCTCCTCTGCCACCCACCCTAGGCTTGTAGGCAGGGCCAGGGCAGGAGGGGGCACGCACCTTCTCCAGCTGGTGCCAGCTGCAGCGCCCAAAGCTCCCAGGGAGGAAGTTGTGTGCAGGGCTTGCCGGGGAAACCAGGCGCCTGGTGTTGACACTCCCCTCCCCCAGGCCCACTGGCGCTCTGCAGCCCCACAGCAAGGGCCCAAGCCCCCGGCGAAGGAACCAGCCCCAGCGTGGGCAGGAATTGCGCTAGAGGCCATAGCGGTGGCCAGGGTCCCTGGGGAGAGCCAGGGAAGTGAGTCAGAACCTTCCCTAACGCAGCCCATGTGTCACTCGCTCCGCCTTAGACCTGCAAACCACAGGCATTTCCTAGGCTGCGTCTGGGCGGGAGGGGTGCGAGCAGACCCCAGGAAACGCTCCTCTCCTGCTATGCGGAGCCCATTCCTCTTCCTCAGGCAGCAGGCGGAGACATTACCTCATCCCCAGCCCGGGGCAGGGAGACATTAACCCTGCTTCAGTGCCGGCAACATTTCTTCTGCTCCCAGCCCTGCACAGGGCCTGGCTCGGGCTGGGCGAGTGGCCAGGCCTCATGCACAGGGGCACCCAGAACCAGCCAGGCTGCAGCCACACAAACCCCCAAAAGCAGGACCCCGGGGCAGCCCCCCTCAGTGTCCAGAGCTGGCGCATGCCACTCAGCAGACAGGGGACACCGCTAAAGCAGACCCCACTCCCTCCCTGCCCCAGAGACCGTGGGGCAGTCGGGTGCAGGCACAAGTGGCTCTGAAAGGCACTGTGGCAATGAGAGGAGGCGTCACCCTGTCACCTCAGCTGCCTGGATGGGCGGGGGAAGACTCCCCTCCCAGAGCACCCCGCCTGCCAGCTGCAGGGTGCCAGGAGCTGGTGCACAGCACTTACCAGGCCCTTCCACCCCCGTGTGACCCCATCACAGCTCTAGGACGCTGGCAAGGAGACAAGTGGTGAGACATGGCCTGGAGCCACTCCTGCTCCTCTGGGATGGGACGCTCACAGGCCCTGCAGTAGGACCAAATATTCCCTCACATCCAGCGCAACATGAACATAAAAGGGTGTGGCACCGGGAGCCCAGCTGAATCAAGGGCTGGAAAATCCGAGCTGCCGACCAGACAGACACCCCCTTGCCCTCTCTGCACAGGGGCCTTGAGGGGCCAGTCATTGCACAGCACCACATGCTGACAGAGCCATGTGCTGAACTGGACACCAGGCCTGGCCTGAACAGGGGGTCCAGACCCCAGCACCATTCCCCTGCTGCCAGGAGTCAGCCTCGGGGGACGCTGGTGGCAGTAGTGGGATGTCAGTGCAGATGAGCCCCAGGGGACTGGCAGCACTGGCCCCACACCGTGCCGCCTGGCTGCAGCAGGAGAAGTCTTCAGAAGGAGGCACCCTGAGGGAAGTTGTGTCCCAGCCCAGCAGGAGCCGCCTGGGCTGGGTTGTCTCCTCAGGCAGATCTGGTGAAGTGGCTAGAAGGCATCAGCCCAACCCTGGACAAGCTGGTCACAGGGCCGCCCACCAGCACGCTGGGGTCCCCACTGGCAGCACCAGCCATTCTCCCTTCCCAACCCCCACTCAGCTCTCCAGCCGCTGCCTCAGCCCATGGCGGAGCTTGGGAGAGACCCTTGGAGGGCTTCAGAAAACAGATGCACTCACAGGCCAGGACCACCAAGGTGGCAAGGAAGGGACCCTGCTGGGCAACATGGGCACAAGCCTGCACTTGCTGCCTGGGTGAGAGCCAAGCAGCTGCCAGCCACAGGAGAAGGGTCTCCCACAGTGCCCAGGACAGAGGCGGGTTCCAGGGCTGGGCTGGCTCAGGGAGAGCATTGCCCAGGCTGTGCTGGGGAGGTGGAAGGTCCCTGCTCCTGCTGAGAGGCCTGCAAGCTAGCCAGGACCCTCCCCCATTACACAGAGCTCCCACCTCCCCAGGCCAGGCAGGAAGTTCACAGCAAGCTCCTCACGCAGCACAGCTGTGCTGGAGGGGCCATGGCTAGGGGATGCCCTGGTAGCCAGGCCTGGCCCTCTGTCCAGACTACGAAGCTGGGGAAGGCTGAGTCTTCCACTTCCTGCCTAGTGGGGCAAGTTCCCCAACATGGCTGCACTCCCCATGCTGCCAGCCCCTCCCTTCCCCAGGCAGGGGGCCCCTGTTCAGCACATGCTGAGCACCCAGGGTGCTTTGCGCCTGCAGCCACGGCCAGCTCTGCCCACGAGGGGCAGACACCCGAGCTGGCCACATGCACCTGTGTTCTGAGTGAGCCACTGGGGGTGGAGTCATCCAGCGATTTCCCCGCCTTGGCTCTCCAGCCCAGGGGAGTCACTTGGGTCATGGGACTGCTATGCCAGGAGTGTCCTGAGGCCCTGGCACGCACACCCACCCTGCTGATAAAAATATGCCCTTGCTGTCCTTTCTGTACCTGACCTCAGCATCTCTCCTTCACTTCCCCAGCACTGCCTGGGAACAGCTGAGACCGCCAGACCTGAGTCCCCCACCTGCTCCCTTCTCTCACCCACCATGGTGCCCCCCCCCCCACAGCACACGCACACGGAGGAGCACACGGATCTGAGGACACTCTGCCTGCTGAGCCGCAGGCAGCTCCTCCAGCCCCTCACCTCAGGCACCCACAGGCCTGCCTCAAGGGAGGAGGTAGGCGTGCAGTGCAAGCACCTTATAAGCATGGGGCCGCCAGGCAGAGCCCTGGCTGGGACCCAGTTATCGCTGCCCCCCATGTCAGCAAAGCTGCCCACAGCCAGCCTGAGGGGAAGCCAGAGCCCCTGCTCATTAACTGGGAAGCATAACAAGCCATCCACCTCCTCCCTGCAGCACTAAAGCCCATCAAGCAAGTGCTCAGCTCCCTATTCCCCTCCCTCAGCCTCTCCCCTTCAGCACTGACCCAGCAGTCCCCAGGGGTGGGGGATAGGAGAGGCAGCACCCACCTCCCTTCATGCCAGAGCTACGTGCCCCCAGCTGCCCTGCTCCAGAGCCCACCCACTGCAAGGAGAGAAGTCAGCACAGGCAAGGCCCTCAAGGAGCCTGTCTCCAGATGAGTCAGTGAGCCCAGACAAGCCTCGAACCCCATGCCACTGGAGGCCTCATGGCCCACGGGGATGAGTGCTGGGGGTGGGTGTTCTCTGGTCCCTACCGGCTGGGCCGTCAGCTCCCCCAGTGCAACTTCTCTAGCCCCTGCCCCAGGGCTGCACCCCACCACCACCACGTACTGTGCAGGGATGGTGAATGGCTGCTCTGCAGCCCAGATTCCCGCAGGGACCGCAGCATGCCTGGGGAGTCACTGCGCTGGCAGGGCACTGGCGCCGTTACAGGTTGCCTGCGAAGGGCAACCAGCCCAGCAACAAGCTGGCAGGTGGGAGCAGGAATGCTGGCTCACGGTCACAGACCCCAGGGGAAACAGAGGGACAGGGCATTAGCAAGAACAGCGCCGGGTGAGCCCCAGGGAGAAAGCGGAGCTTCTTGCTGCATGGGCCACAGATGGCTCCAAGGGGCCCCCCCAACACAAGGCACACCAACCCCTCGGCAGAGGGTGGGATAAGGGGGTCATGCTTCTCCACAAGAGGTGGGAAAAGTCCCCCTGGCTCAGGAGCACCAGGCCTGGCTACAGGCAAGGGGAGCTCTGAAGGACAGTGGGCACATAGTGCTGCCTGCCAGCGACCCGCCCGAGGGGCCAAGGAAGTACCTGGGGGGGCCATTGGGCAAACTGCTCTAGGCTCAGCTTCAGCCTCGCTGCCAAGCCAAGCGAGGGAGCTGGTCTGGAGAGGGCCTGTCAGCGCGAGTGGAGGCCGCCTCTTGGGCCAGCGAGCAGGGGCAGGGCACGGGGGTGGTAGACACTACAGCCTCGAGGACGAGGAGCAGGGATGTTTCCGAAGGAGAAGGGGTGGTAGCTGCCTTCAGCACCTCAATAGCTCTCCTCTGCCTGCCCGGCCATGTGCCTCTGCATGCACCATCTGCGGGGGCAAGCCAGCTGCTCCAGAGAGGCTCTGCCTCATCCGCAAGAAGTCCTTTCCCAGGGGTGAGGAGTGGGAAAATTTGGTAATGTTTTTATGGGGCCTATGTGTGCCTCAGTTTCCCCTGCGTGCAGCAGTGCTCCTCAGTGAGCAGAAGGGGACGTTTGCTCTCTGGACAGGCTGAGACATGGGTGTGGGTGTCCCCTGGCTGTCTGGGCCTTAATCCCCCTATCATGGATCAGCTGAGAAGACAACAGCAAATCCACTGTCAGGACACTGACACCTAGCAACCAACAACCCAGAGGGAGATGGACTCCCTCCTCCCCTCCCCCACACACCCCCAGCTTGAGATCAGAGGACTGGAGGGGTGTGAGATGGGGGTAGAGGGGGTTTCTGGAAGGAGTCAGGGCTCTCCCTCCATCTGACCTCCTTGGTCAGACCCCAGCTCAGACAGACGGAGCTTGAACCCAGGGGTTCCCTGCAGCTTGGCTGGGCTCTGGGCTGGCCAGACCAGACTGTGCTTTACCCTTCATGTCTCCAGACTCCCCTAAGGGCTTCCTAGGCTGTGTCCGGTTAAACCCGCCGGTTGTGAGAGTGCTGCGTGCGCATCACTGCCAACGCCGGGCGAGGTGCATTATTCCAGACGAGCAGGCAAGTCTCCCCCGGGTCCGTCTCAGCTGGACACGTGCTGCCCGGAGCACACGGTGCAAAGCAGGGGCAGCAGGCCCAGAGGTTCAGTCTCAGGAGGCAGTGAAGCCACGTGGCTCACCCTGGAGGGAGAGACACCTCCCCCCCGGGTCTGGCCCACTGGAGGGTTCCTCCCAGAGACTGTTGCAAAGCAGGTCCCACAGCATGACCCTGCAGATCTGTGATGGGGAGGGGTTTCCAGTCCCTACAGAACTGCAGGTTGGGCCCCACCACCTCCAGTCACGCCCCCGAGCAGCACAGCAGGCCTCTCCCTGCTGCTCTCAGATAGCCACTGCCGCACCAGAGATTTACAGCCCGTGGGGGGGAGGCGCTACCCAACCACCCCCGAGGGGAGCCAGGGCCGCGTGCAGAGGAGGGGGGTTCTGGAGTTAAGGAAGCCTCCTGGGGAGATGGCAGGGGCCAGCTAGACGCCTCTGCGGTCACCATGTCAGCTTTGCTCCTTATCGTGCGCCAGCTGCACCCACACCACTGGGTATCTGTGTCTTGTCTACATCAGTCCCTTGCAGTCTGTTCCGCCAGGCTCTCCCTCCCACTGGCTGGATAGCTAACAAGCCCTTTGTGACTGTACCCACCTGCATTAGCCAGCCTCCCTGAGCAGCATACCCCCAGCCCGGGGGGAGTTTGCCAAAGACAGTGTCTGGGGCGCTGAGTTGCTCTGCCTGGCCCCAGCACCTGGCCTGGGATTAACATGTCCCTGAAGGAAGCTGCACCTTCATCAGGGCCACACTCTCCAGGGCTCATAAAACCCAAACCCTAGGGCTGGCTGCCCGCAAGCCGGGAACTGGCCTCCAAGCTGGCTGGAAGAGGAGATCCCTGCAGCTTTGCCTTTGCGGCCCTTTGGCCCCTTGGAACCAGGCAGCGCTGCTCAGGAACCCCCTCCTCCCCCCCCAGGCGTTCAGAGGAGCTGAGCACAGGGCCCACCGTGGTGCTGCTTAGCACAGCCCTGCACCGCCCTCCTCAGCACTTCCCATGCAGGGCCCCTTGGAGCAGACAAGGGGGCTGGGTGGGGAGGGGGCTCTGGCTCCAGGAAGCAGCGGCTAGGCTCTCGGCAGACCCCTCTGCCTAGACAGGCCCTGGTTAGTGCAGGCAGCTAGCCAAGAGACATTGTCTAGAACACGAGTTGAGGCTGTCTCTGCAAGGAGCCTCCCGAGCGCCCGCAGGGGCCAGTGGGCTGCAGGCGAGCACCCCACAGGGCTGGGGCAGCACAGAGACAGTCAGACCCCTCCTCACCCTCCCAGCAGGCTCACTGCTATGCACACGGGCTGTCCGACGTACGGCCGCAGCACGCAGGAGGGAGCCCTCACACAGAGCCTGCTCCTGCCTCCAGCTTGTTGGGAAAGTCTCCATCGGCCAGCATCGCAGCACAGGCACTCCACATTCCAAGGCTTATAAGGCAATTCCACACCGAGGGCCGTCTGCCAACAATCCAGTGACAGGTTCACGAGCGCCCTGTGTCCAGGCAGGACTGGGACCCCGTGGGTGACAGAGTTCATCCCACAGCAGCACCCTGCCCCTGAGCTCCAGGCTGGCCCAGCAGGAAGGCAGCCCCACTCTCTATGGGCAGTGGCAAGACAGACCTCAGCATCGGCCTGGCATGGAAGCCACCACACCAAGACCCCAACCCACTGGCAAGATGCCCAGCATCACTGCTCTTGTTGAGGACACCAGAACCTAGACACGACGGGAAGAGACCAGGCGAAGGGCCCCTTCCCCCACCAGACAGACAGGAGCAGGTCTGGGAGAAGAGCCTTGTCCTGACAATGGCTAACCAGCCCCTCCACACAGCCCAGGTGGCACCTCCTACTTCCACAGCTCCCTTGTTCCCAGGGCACTTCACTGGCAGCACATCCCCACCTGTTTCACACTGGGCACAGAAGGGCATCCCTCTGCCCCCCATTGCTCACGGCCCCTGTCAGATGGGAGGCACCTTGATGCAGGGACCTCAGCTTATCTTGGGCAATGCGGACAAATACCCAAATGCAGCAGCAGCACCCCCCAGCAGCTCCAGGTAGGGGGAGGGGGAAGCCACAACAGGGCTGGCCCAGAGGTTTTCTGCCACAGTTCTTACCCTGGAGATGGAGAGGGGCATGTTGAAGTCCTTGCCCCCCTGCAGCCTGAACCCCCAGGGCGCCGGCCCATCCAGCATCACTTTATAGGAGTCCATGCTGCTCATTTCTGAAGAGAAGAGAAGATTCAGGCATTTAGGAGGACCAAGGAGAGGAGAGCAGAGAAGGGGGGCAGGGCGCTCTCTCCTGGGGGCCAGCTCTGCCGCTGGGGGCCAGTCCCAGCCACCTACTGACATTCTGCCCCCATGGCTACTCCTGGGGAACACGGGCAAGATTCCCCAGTGACACTGCTAGAGAAGATCCCAAGCTCGCTCAATCCATCCCAGGGAGAGGATCCAACCCTTCCCCAGCACTCGGTGGGGAGTCAGAGAGCCACCCCCGGGTCACAGGCAGGCACTGAGCAGGTTGTGCATCCAGACACACACCCCTGCAGCGAGCACACAGCTGCAAAGCCACTGCCCCTGCAGCCAGGTGCCCATGGTACTCACCAGCCACAGGCTACTCAGGACTCGGGCAGTGACAGCAGCGTTTGGAAACCTTTTTGTTGGGCAAGTCAGCACTGCCAGGGGACCTGCTTGACACCCACTAGCCCCAACGCTGAGAGGTCAGGCAGACACGGGGGGGGTGGGGGGGGGGGAGACAGACTTCCCCCCAGCAGCCAGCTGAGAAGAGCCATCCCATCTGCCAGTGTGCACAGGGAAGGGAATCCCTGCGGGACAGCCTTTCCCTGCACAGCTGCCAGCCAGGGGGCTGGGACCAGCCCCGACCCTGCTCAATTCCAGGAGTCACCACCAACCTCATCCGACAAGAGCTGGAGCAAGGCCTCCGGCCTCTCCTCTCCCTCCAAACCCAGGGAGAGGCCAACACCGAGGGATGGGGACTCAGCCCCCAAATGTAGCTCCCCGCCCCCACGGGTAGGTGGTGGGCAGGATCCCAGCCCCCCGCCCCCAAGCTCTCCCCAGCAGCTTGCAGGCTATATAAGGCATGTAAGATGACACCGGCATGTTCCTCTGGCTGCTCATCCGGGCTGGAAGCTGGGAGGGATATTCTAGAGCGATTGCGGCATGTCAGACATTCCCTGTGCTGGCCCATAAAACAAGCAGACCAAACCAGCACTCCGGGCTGGGATCCCTCACCCCCCACAGGAGCTGCCTTGGGACAGTACAGCGGCCACCTGTGCTCAGACCCGATCTGCTCCCCCCACTCCAGAGACCCCCCTCCCCCCCACCAGCAGCAGGCCCCACTTCCTTCCCCTCCCAGGAGCTCAGCTGCAGCTTAAAACCCATCCCCATGGGACTGGGAGAGGAATGTGCTGGGCTAGGAAGAGGTGGGGAGACCGAACCCTCCCCCCTTCCTGGGCTGAGCCGACAGGACAACATGCCTGAGCGGGGCCCTTTGCCACAGGCTGCAGCAAGAGTCTTGGCTCTGTGCTCGGGGTCTGTGCGGAGGATGGGATGGGGTGGGGATGTCCCTGCTGCACTGGAAGAGCTGCACAGCCATTCCCAGCCCCCCCATACTGCAGCGAACACCTCGCACTGCCAGCTAGAGCAGCCCCCCCACACAACCAGGGCTACCCACTGCCCCCTACCACCAGGCGGGCCCTTGACATGCAGATCTGAGTGAGGGCTTCCTGCAGGACCCCAATGGCACCTGGTTCACTGGGTCAGGCAGGCTGGGAAGTGCGCACAGGGCGTGTTCAGATGCCCCCGTGACACACAGTCGGGGCAAGAGCCCTACAGCACACAGGAACGGGCAAAAGGCGCCTTTCCCTCAGCAGCAGGAAGATGGGCCCTGGAGAGCAGCTGTAACTCGGCCGCAAGACACAGGGATGGAGGCAGGTAGAGACCAGGGCACAGAACAGGGGCAGCGCGCCTGGCTCCTCAGAGCCGCCCACAGGAGCCTAGGGACTGCACGCAGTGACTGGCTCCTGCAGGCACTGCCAGAGCGGGGCAGCAGGCATGGGGCAGCCGGGGG
>QXTE01000266.1:754112-767623 GCA_003942145.1 Platysternon megacephalum
CCCCCCGCCCCGCACCCCGGAGCCCCCGAACCCCGCCCCGGGCCCCTCCCGCTGCTTCGCCCCGCACCCCGGAGCCCCCCGAACCCCCCGCCCTGGAGCCCCCCGAGCCCCAGGCCAGCACGGGCGGGCGCGGGACGGGAAACGGGTTTATTTTTACTCCGGACTCGGGGGAGCCCGGCCCCGCCCCCTGCGGCCGGGATCCCTATCACCGGCCACCAGCCTTCCGGGGGGGGGCGGGACACGAGCTACGTGCGCGGGGCTCGGGAGGCAGCAGGACGCGGCTCCCGTCTGGCCCCGGCCCGGCCCCAGCAGCCCAGGCTGGCAGCGAGCCGAGCCGAGCCGCCCCCCGGCAGACACGCCGCCCAGGGAGAGCGGCCAGCCCCGGTCCGGTCCCCGCGCGGCTCTCCGGTCCGGTCCCCCCCTCACCTGCTCTCGTGCCGCCGGCTCCGGGCGGGGCAGACTCGCTCGCGCTCTGGCCGCGACCCCGCCCGCCCAGTTTCTTCTATACCCCGAGGGGGCGGAGCGATCCCGCCCCCTCAGCCAATCAGCGCAGCCTCCGTGCACGCTCACGCGCCGCCTTGTGCGCCTGCGCAGGGCTGCTCAGCCTTACCCGGCTGGGCTCCCCCTGGTGCCCAGACCTGGGCTCTGCAGGGACAACGCGTCTCCTGCGGGCATCGCCGCAGGGCGGGGGCAGGTTCCCCCGGGGGAGGGGTCTGCTCGGCCAACAGGCCCCGCCCTCCCGCCCTAGCCCGGCCCCTATCTCCCAGCCCCTCCCTCCTGCCCCCAGCCCTACCCTCATTGGGCTTCAGAGTTAACGCCTAGGAGGCAGCAGAACCAGGCTGCCGACAAACTCAGGCACTTCCTCACATCACAAATTTAAGGGCTAGAAAGTTAATGCGGGGGTGGGCGGGGGCTTTCCTCCCGTGACTGTTGCATACGCTGCCGGGGCCTGGCAGGGCAGCGCAAGGACCAAGGGCACCTCCTGGCTCACACCAGCCCCTCACCCTGAGTTCTGGCAGCAGGGACAGCTCTGCCCCTGACCGCTGTACCTTCCCTGCCAGTTTATCACCCCCTTTCCCACACCCAGGGCAAGATGCAGTTTCAAGCCCTAAACAGTTCTGCCCCCAATCTCAGTTCCTCTCCCTATGCCCCTCTTGAGCCCCACATTGTGTCCCCTCCTTTCCCTCCTGGACCAGCCTCTCCCTTCCTATGCACCGCCCCTTCCTTTCACTCCCCGCTTGAGCAAGGGCTGGGCAGAGTTTGCTAAGAAGACATTCTCTTGGGGAAATGGCCATTTCTCAAAAGCTCGTGTTTTTGCCAAAAATTGTTGATATTTTTCATTTTTGCAAAGAGAAAAAAAGACAAAAAATTGATCAAACCATGACATATTTGTCATTTACTGGAAAACACTGTCTGAAGGCAAAATATTTCACTACATGTACTATAAATAATTCACCCATCATTTCAAAGAGTCGCTTCATTTCAAATCTTTCAAAATGGAGCAACTTGGAAATTTCAAAGTTTCTTGCAAAACTAAGTTTTCATTTTCCAATTAACGCTGCCCAGTGACCTCCCAGCACTGGCCCCAGGCTCCCTCTCGCACCATTTTGCACCAAACTAACCGGTGCCTCAAAGGGGGGAGGGGGTTACAAGAAGTAGCAGGTCCAGCAAAAACGAAGGATGAAATCCAGCCTGGAGCCGGGTCTCTGGGGGCGCATGGTGAGCACTGAGTGTTTGACCAAAGCTGCTGCTCCAGATGAGGAGAGACCCACCCTCCACTTTGTGCAGACCCCATTACGCACTGCTAATAACTTGTCTAATTCTTGTCATTAACTCCCCACCCTCCAAGGCATTGCCCTTCCCCCTCCCCCCAAGATGCACCTATCCCCATGGCCTGGCACCGGCAGATACCTTCTTCGCCTAGCAAGTGCCATGCAGCGCCACACCTCTGTAGGCCTGGTCGCTCCTCCG
This sequence comes from Platysternon megacephalum, assembly GCA_003942145.1. Lineage (NCBI taxonomy): Eukaryota > Metazoa > Chordata > Testudines > Platysternidae > Platysternon > Platysternon megacephalum. The sequence continues at coordinate 756,084 of QXTE01000266.1, forward strand.
AGCCCACTTGGCATGCAGCCCCGGGGCACCGTGCAGCGGATGCTCTCTTCATGCAGGCAAAGTGCTGTTCTCTGCTCTGTATTTCTTCTCTATACAGCCGAGCCGGTGATTGGCAGGCGCCCCGGGCGCCCCCAGATATGCTCAAACCTTTTGCATTTCTTAAGCCTAAAGGTGATCAACTAAAAATGTGAATCTGGAAATAACCATCTGCTCCTGAGCAAGGGCTGTACACTAGCACTTACAGTGCCCAAAGGCCCGGGTGTTGGCATGATGATCACCTAGGCAGGGCATTACCACGACATCCATTCGTGGAGTAAATCCAAAGGCCAACTGGTATTTATACACATGCCTCAATGCCAAGCAATTGACTACAGCCCGTCAGTAACAAAACATTGCCAAGAGTGTGATGAAGCTCCTTACAAAAGGGCTAATGCCGGGGAGTTGGTTGGGCTGGTCTCAGGAGCAACCTTCCTTCCAAATTTACTCTTTGATACTGTCACGGAGTCCCCGGGCGATGCTCTGGAACTGCTCCCCACAAAGCCAGTCAGGACTTTGGGGAGCCTCCTCTCCCTCGGAGCAGACTGTCTGCAGGGCAAGAAGCTCACAGGTCTTCACCTCCTGGTCTCTCCTGGGAGCATTCAGCATATGCCCCCCCCCGTGCGCTTCCCACAGCGAGTCCGCCCAGGCGGGGTCCTGGGGAAGCCAGAGGGTCCTGCCCCCCCACTTCGCAGTCAGACGTGACTCTCAGCCAGCCAGTAAAACAGAGGTTTATTAGATGACAGGAACACGGGCTAAAACAGGTCTTGCAGGTACAGACAACAGGACCCCCTCAGTTAGGTCCATCTTGAGGCCCCAGGGGGGCCAGAGCCGCGTCCGGCCCCCCTCCGTTTCCCCAGCCAGCTCGAAACTGCAACCCCCTCCAGCCCCTCCTCCTCTGGGCTTTTTCCCTTTCCCGGGCTAGGAGGTCACCTGACCTCTTTGTCTCCAACACCTTCAGTTGGCACCTTTGCAGAAGAGGGGCCCAGGCCATCAGTTGCCAGGAGACAAAGTGTCAGGCATTTATGTGCACTGGCCCTTCGCTCTGCAACAACCATACACCCTTATCCCACCACCTAGATACTTAAGAACTGCATAGGGGAAACTGAGGCACCCACACAGTATTCAGAGGAAACATTAACAACATTCCCACTTGGTCACAGATACCCTGTAAGAAGCCAGTGACGTTGGTACCATTTACCAGCCCTTAGGCCAGCCCTGCTAAAAGAGTTTCCTAGACAGCCAAAGGTTTGCTGCCCTGGGGCCAGTTACTTTAGCCCAGTGCTCACCTAGGAGCACATCATTCTGAAGGATCACTCCAATCTTAGCACCAGAACTCGGCTGTCTCCTGCATTAACATAAGAACATAAGAGTGGCCGTACCGGGTCAGACCAAAGGTCCATCCATCCCAGTATCCTGTCTACCAACAATGGCCAATGCCAGGTGCCCCAGAGGGAGTGAACCTAACAGGTAATGATCAAGTGATCTCTCTCCTGCCATCCATCTCCATCCTCTGACAGCTAGCTAATCCCCGAGGGTGGCGAGGAAATGCCCACCCCCAGGGCACAGCACCAGGCCCTGCCCCAGACACCGGACCCGCCTGGCTGCCCCTGGCCGTGCCCCTACCCTGATGGGATCCGGAGTGCCAGCGAGAGGCTTTTGTGAGCCACAGAGCGCCTTGCAGAGCAGTTGCACGAGCCCGTGTCGGTGCCAGCCCTGCTGCGGCCAGCAACCTCTTCTAGGAGCCAGGCCCCGGGGGAACCCCCAGCAAGCCCCCGCCAAGCAGGGCCCCCCTCCACGCAGCAGTCAGGGGAGCCCCCAGCGAGCCTGACACGGCCAGCAGTGCCCTGGCAGAGCGCTAGGTGCTGCCTGCCCCCCACAGCGGCGTGGCCCAGCGCAGCTCCTGGGGGCAGGGCACCCACCCGGCGGGGCTCACCTTGACTGTGAGTCCTGCCAGCGGCTGGCGGCTCTGCAGCCCAGCGCTGGGCCCGAGCCCTAGTCCCACCATCCCTGTACTTCCGGCAAAGCGTCGCTGCATCTCGGCCCCTTCGCCTCCCTGCCAGGCCGCGGCCCCCTTCTGTGCAGCCCTCCCTCCTGCAGGGGCTCCAGCCGGCCCCCAGCAACCCCCTCCCACCTCCGAGGGTGCAGAACCCGTCGGGCAAACGGGGCAGTGGCTCCTTCTGCTGAGCACAAGGGGCCCTGGCAGCTGGGCTCCAGGTGCCGCAAGGGGTGGGCCCCTGAGCCGCACCCAGGCTCTGCATGCCGGGAGGGGAGGGACGGGAGCCGGCCCTGGGTTCATGTGGGCAGGGGCTGCTGGCAGGCTTCAGGCTCGGAGCTAGCAGCTGGAGATGGCTCGTGCTCATGGTGCCCAGCACTGCACTGCTGCCTCCTGGGCTGAGTGAAACCCACCAGGCAGGGAGCTGCCGCACCCCAGCATGAGCCCTGCTGGCTCCACGGTGGCTGGTGCAGGAAGCCACCAGGGTGGGACCCACATGGTGGGGAACCTGGGTGGGGTCCCAAGCTGCTGGGGGGGGTGCAGCACAAGGCTCCATCCCACCCTACGCTGGCCCCCAGCAGTGCCCTCCTGTGACAAAGGGGAAGTTTTCTTAATGTTTTGTATGAACACAGTGTGTGCCTCAGTTTCCCTTCTGTGTCGCACACGTATCTCGGTGGTGGGACAAGGGGTGTGATCGTTGCAGAGACCCCAGAGGGCAGGTGTGATGCCGCCTGGCCGCCTGGGCCCAGACAATGGCCGACACCGTATCCTGGCAACTGAAGGCCGGGGCCCATCCTCTGCAGGGAGCCAGCAGAGGAGCTGGAGAACAAAGCGAGAGGTGGAGGCCAGGGGACCGGCTGGCCCGGGACAGAGGAGGGGGAGCGGGCGTGACTGAGGCTGGGCTGCTGGAGGCTGCTCAGTCTCCTGGGTGGGACATGGGGTGGGGGGTGGGGGCGGGGGCAGGATTTGGACTTTGCTGAATCTTCCTGCGCTCACATGGTCTGTCCTACGCTGTGCTCCAGGCTGTGCCCCGCGCTGGCTGGGAGTCACGGCTGGCTGCAGGGGTGGGGGCAGGGCCCTTGGGGGGGGGGGGAGAATGTAAGCAGAGGCAGAGTAGGGGTTTGTGGGGCCCTGGGTCAGAGCAAGTGGGGGCCCCTCCCTACCCGTTCTGCCTGCAGTCCCCTCACCTCTCCTCCATGCTCCTGCCGGGGAGTGGGGTTGGGGCACAGGGGCTTGCCCCACTGCCCGGCAGCAGCGCTGGGTGGGCAGAGGGGGTCAGGGCGCAGGGGCTCCCATTTTTCCAGGGGCCCCCAATAGGCCAGGGCTCCTGCTCCATTGGCCCAATGGCTAATCCACCACTGCGTGAGGCTTCCCCAGGTGACCCATCCAGGGGGACTCGCTGCGGGGAGCTCTCAGTGGGAACAAGGGGCTGAACGCTTTGAGTCAGACCAGGAGGTGCTGAAACCAAGGAGGTGTCTTGCCTTAGCGAACGTGTGCCCTGGGGGTGTCGCTCTACTAGCAGGTCCTGTCTGAACTTCATTGTGAGCAGCTCCAGAGCACCGAGCCCGGCCCACCGCCCCTGGGGATCTGGAACAGCTTCCACAGGAGAGGTTAAAAAGACTGGGACTTTTCAGCTTGGAAAAGAGACGACTAAGGGGGGATAGGATAGAGGTCTATAAAATCATGACTGGTATAGAGAAAGTGAATAAGGAAGTGTTATTTACTCCTTCTCGTAACACAAGAACTGGGGGATACCCAAGCAAATTAACAGGCAGCAGGTTTAAGACAAACAAAAGGAAGTATTTTTTCACACAACACAGTCAACCTGTGGAACTCCTTGCCAGAGGATGTTGTGAAGGTCAGAAGTGTAACCGGGTTCAAAAAAGAACTAGATACATTTCTGGAGGACAGGTCCATCAGTGGCTATTAGCCAAGATGGGCAGGGATGCAAACCCACGCTCCAGGTGTCCCTAAGCCTCTGACGGCCAGCAGCCGGGGCTGGATGCCAGGGGATGATCACTCGCCCGGTTCTGTTCACTCCCTCTGGGGCACCTGGCACTGGCCGCGGGCAGCAGACAGGAGACTGGGCTGGACGGGCCTTGGGCTGACCCGGTCTGGCCGTTCTCCCCTGCAGCGTTAGCGCCAGCACTGCCTGCCCGCTCACAGCTCACCTGGGGGGCAGCGGGGCGGAGTCTGACCACTCCATTCATTACCCAGCTTGTGCCCTGCACACAGAGCCGGGGAGGGGGACGTGCCCAGAGACCATATGCCGGGGGAAGTGGGGAGGCGCTCAGAACATCCCGTGCCGGGCCCTGCCGCAGGGACAGCGATTAGAACAGGGAGCCCAGGCTGCCTCCCCTGACCCACAGCAGCCAGCGTTGCTCCCAGCCACGCTCAGACCTTCCCCTGCCCTTTGAGCACGTCTGGGGTATCTATGCCAGGCAGCTGCCATGTGCAGGGGTTACCCTTCCCCATCACCCACCGGGCACAGGCACAGCCCGTTCATCCGACAGTGCCAGGCCCCCCAGCCGTGGCATGAGGCCACGCTGGCTCAGTCCCTCCCACCCCCCCTCATAGGGGAAGTTCAGGCCTGTACAGAATCTGTCCCTGCCCCTGTGGAGGGGCCCAGGTGCCAAGGGCAGAGCCAGCCTGTGCCAGGCTTGGGAGCAGCCACCATCCTGCTGGAATGACAGCCCCACCCAGGCACCTGCCTGAGTAACCCAGGAGTCCTGGCCAGCCTTCGCTCCTGGGGCAGGGGAGAGCTGGGGGCTGCCCTTGGCTGACACGGCCGTGTGCTAGGGTGAATCTCAGTGTGGGGGGAGCTGCATGCCCCCCTCACCACCAGCCTGTGCCTGGAGCTGCCCAGCATAGGGGGCTAGGCCCTGTCCAGGGCACTGGAGCTTTTGCCAGGCACCTTGGGGGCTACCTCTCGGCTGAGGAGAGTGACTAACTTCCTGAAGCCACTGTTCTCTCTGGCCCTGGGGAGGGAGCTGACGAGGGCGTCCTCCTCCCCCTCCTCCTCCTCGCCTCGCTCCTGCCCGTCCTGGTCCAGCAGCCGCCTGTACTGGGCCTCGAGGGAGGGGCTGGGCCCCGCGCTGGGAGCCAGGGGGCTGCTCCAGCGCTGGGACACCATGCAGCTGTTGTCGTAGATGGGGGCCAGGTCAGTGCTGCTCCCTTCTGGGGAGCCCCTGGAGCCCAGGCATGAGGGCCCCTCCTCCACGGAGCAGGAGCGCCCCAGGGCGCAGAGGTTCTCGTAGAGATGCTCTGAAACTGAGAGCCCCTGGCCCCAGGACGCCCTGGCCACTCCCTGCTCCACCTTGGCCTCGCCCCAGGGCTCGAGCGGGGGCTGCAGGCCTCTGTGGATGGAGGCATAGACGATGCGGGGCTCAGCTCCTGCCCCCGCACGGCCCCCCGGCTCCAGGGTGCAGGGCAGGGCCTGTCCGCTCTCTGGACAGAGCCCCGCAGGGAGGGGCGGCCTCCCTGCACCCCCCAGGGCCCAGGTGGGTAGCGCTTCCTCCAGGCTCTGGGAGCTCCAGAGCCTGGGCTCCGTTCCCTGCCTGGAGCTGAGAGGCTCTGGTGCCTGGGTGCTGTTCCTGTCCAGGAGGCTGCTGCTCTGGCGGGCGATGGCTGCGGAGACGAGGTTGCAGAGCTCAGCAGCCCGGCTGGTGGCACAGGTGAAGATGCCCTCGCCGGAGTCGCAGCGGCGGCCTGCCTCGAAGGAGAACAGGGCCTGCAGGGAGCAGGGAGCAACGTTACCTGGGGTGCTGGGCCCCGGACGCCTGCCCGGAGAGCTCGGCTCTCCCCAAGGGGCCCAGCAGGCTTGGAGCAGGAGCCGCCCGGGCAAGGCGGGAAGGGCAGGCAGACGGCAGGGCTGGGCGTACCCCAGTGCCCCTGCGGCCGGCAGCCCAGTACCTTGTCGTGCCCGAATTTGCGCAGGAAGGGGTAGGGCCAGGTGAGGAGGGTCTGGCGGGACTGGCAGGTCTTCAGCACGAGCCCCTTGGGCAAGGCAGCCAGCAGGTAGTGCCCACTCAGCCCACACCTGGCAGAGGCATCCGTCCTGTGCACCAGCACCAGGAACTCGTTCACTGCAGGGAAACGAACCCACACGAGAGTCACTGCCCGGCCCCCCTGCGTCCCCCCTGCGTCCCCCCTCCCGAGTCACTGCCCGGCCCCCCTGCGTCCCCCCTCCCGCCCGCCCGAGTCACTGCCCCCGGCTCCACTGTGTCCCCCCTCCCGCCCGCCCGAGTCACTGCCCGGCCCCCCTGCGTCCCCCCTCCCGAGTCACTGCCCGGCCCCACGCCCCACCCCCCCCCCCCCCCCGCGTCCCGCCGGGACCGAGTGTCCACCTCGCCGGCCCCCGTCCCCCTCCCACGCGCCCGCCCCCCCCCCCCCCCCCCCCACCCCTCGCCCCCCCCCCCCCCCCCCCCCCCACCCCCCCGCCCGCCCCCCCCGGCGCCCCCCCCCCCGCCCCCCCGCGGCACCCCCCCCGGCTCCACTGCGTCCCCCCTCCCCCCCCCCCGCGTCACTGCCCGGCCCCCCTGCGCCCCCCCTGCGTCCCCCCCGCCGGGTCACTGCCCGGCCCCCCTGCGTCCCCCCCCCCCCCCCCCCGCCCCCTCGCGCACGCCCCCCGCCCCCCCCCGCCGCCGAACCCCCCCACCCCCCCGCCCGCCCCCCCCGGCGCCCCCCCCCCCGCCCCCCCGCGGCACCCCCCCCGGCTCCACTGCGTCCCCCCTCCCCCCCCCCCGCGTCACTGCCCGGCCCCCCTGCGCCCCCCCTCCCGAGTCACCGCCCGGCCCCCCTGCGTCCCCCCTCCCCCCCCCCCGCGTCACTGCCCGGCCCCCCTGCGCCCCCCCCGCGCCCCCCCTCCCGAGTCCCTGCCCGGCCCCCCTGCGTCCCCGCTCCCGCCCGCCCGAGTCACTGCCCGGCCCCCACCCCCTTCCCCCACCCTCCTCCCCTCCCCGCCCCCCCCCCACGCTCTCCCCCCCCCACCCCCCGCCGTGCCTACCCGCCCGCCCCCCCCCCCCCCCCCCCTGCGTCCCCCCGACCGCCCGCCCGAGTCACTGCCCGGCCCCCACTTTGTTCCCCCACCAGAAACTCTGCCAGGCCTCACTGCCTGTCCCCCCCCCCCCAGTCACTGTCTGGCCCCACTGCATTCCTCTCGCCCCCCCCGAGTCATTGCCAAAGCTCACTGCATCCCCGCGCCCGAGTCCCTGCCCGGCCCCCAGCCCCCTCTCCCGCCATTCTGCGCCCCCCCCGCCCCCCCCCCCGGCACCCCCCCCCCCCCCCCCCCGAGTCCCTCCCCGGCCCCCCCTTTGTCCCCCCCCCAGACCCTCGCCCCGGCCCCCCGGCGGGCCCCCCCCCCCCCCAGTCACTGTCTGGCCCCACTGCATTCCTCTCGCCCCCCCCGAGTCATTGCCAAGGCCCACTGCATCCCCGCGCCAGAGTCACTGCCCGGCCCCAAGCCCCATCTCCAGCCATTCTGCGCTCCCCGAGCACCCCACGCGGGAAGCCCCTCCCCCTCCATTCCGAGGCCCCCCAATCGCAGCCTCCCTCCACTCGACTCGGGGGGTCTCTGGTCCCCGCCCCCTCCCCCTCCTCTGGGGTCCCTGTGCCCGCCCCACGCGGTGCCTGGCTGTACGTACGGTCCTGCCAGGATGAGTAGAGGGTGTTTTCCTCCACATGGAGATCGGGCCCGGGGGGGTCCCTGGTGCTGCCAGGCGCTGGCTCGTTAGTGCACTGAAAGCAGAGAGCGGAGCAGCTGCAGCCCCCCGGGCACCTGCCCCTCCCCGCTCGCGGCCGCAGGGGCTGCACCCTCCTAGCACCCAAATGTGAGCAATGGGGTGCAGCCAACTCAGAGGCCATGTCAGTGCACGGGGGGAGGGGGCGGGGTGTCCCAGCACTTGGGGGGAGTGGGCGGGGTGGGTGGGGTGTCCCAGCACTCGGGGGGAGTGGGCGGGGCTGTGCCAGCACCCGGGGGAGGGGGTGGGGTGGGCGGAGCCATGCCAGCAACAGGGGGCGGGGCCATGCCAGCACCCAGGAGGAGTGGGCGAGGTGGGCGTGGCCGTCCCAGCACCCGGGGGGGAGTGGGCGGGGCCGTGCCAGCACCCGGGGGGGAGTGGGCGGGGTCGTGCCAGCACCCGGGGGTGGGTGGGCGGGGCGGGCGAGGCCATGTGGCAGCTGGGGGGTGCCGTTGCAGATGGAGTCATGCCAGCACAGGAGCGTTGCTTTGGTTTATGGCAGCCTCACCCCATCAGACCCCCCCCCGTCCCGCGTCTCCTGGCGCTGCCCAGGCAGGTCAGCCCGTGGCTGGGGCCCAGCGCTGAGTGCGGTACCTGGAAGGCCAGCTGGCAGAGCTGCGCTATCCACTCGTCCCGCCGCTCGGCTGCCAGCACGTGGCTCTTCTCGATGGTGTTCAGGTAGAAGGCAGCCGTGTCCTTGGGGCAGCTGTGGGCGTCAGCCGGCCCCACCGAGACGCAGTCTGCGAGCCGGATGACCCGGCGCTCACACTTCCGCAGGGACGTCTTCTCTGGCCCGGAGCCGTCGTCCCGCGCGTCGCATGTCTCCAGCCGGGCAATGCCACAGGGGCTGGTGGCAAAGAGCTGGGCCCGCACCTTTCTCCAGAACTTCTGGGGTGGGGGGGAGATAGGGCAGGACTCACCCCAGGGGCCCAGCGCAGCCCTATTCGCCCCCAAACAAAGCAAATGGCTCCTGGGGCAGCCAGCGGGAGGCAGCAGAGTGGGGCTGGAGGGGACTGCCAGAGAGCCACAAGTCCAGCCCCCTGCACCGGGGCAGGACCAAGTCAACCTGGCCCCTGACGGGTTTGTCCAAAATGGTCTTAAAACCCTCCCACGATGGGATCTCCACAGCCTTGCCCGGCCCCCCGGCCCAGCGCTGAACCACCCGGAGAGTCAGGCGGTTTCTCCTGCTCTCTAACCTCAGGCTGAAGCCCATTGCTGGAGACAGCACCCTTTAGAAAAGCCCTCCCCAGACTGGGAGGCTGGTATCAGGTGCCCCCGCGGTTGCTTTTCTCCAGACAAAACACACCCGTTTTTTAACCCTTCCTCACAGGGCAGATTTTCTAAACCTCTGATCAGGTTTGTTGCTCTGCTGCCTCTGGTCTCTCTTAGTTTGTCCAGATCTTCCCTTTAGTGCGGCTCCCACACACACTCCAGCTGTGGCCCCACCAGTGCCCAGCAGCGTGGGACAGTCACCTCCTGTCTGTGAATACACCCAGACCGAGTCGCCTTTCTCACAGCTGCATCACAGTCAATTTATGAGCCATGCTAGGCCAGCCCCTTTCCCGTGTATTAGCACCTAGTCACAATCCCCAGGTGGTAGCTGGGCATTTGATTTGTCCTTCCTAAGTGAAGCGATCTGCACTGGTCTCTAGTGGGTTTCATCGGGTTGATTTTCCCAGGAGACCAGGCTTTGGGGAGGGCCTGCTGGGCCCCTTCCCAGAGCCTAGGCGCAGGACGGCCCACTCCCGCAGAGACCCTGATCTTACTCTGCGTTGGGAGCCTCAGCTCCTTGGGCAGGTACCTGGAGCCTGTGTCATGAGCACCAAGGGGCTGGCTATGGGGGCCAGGCAATTCCACAGGGCTTCCAAGCCTCACACTAGTGCTAGCCAGTGCAGCCGCCCCCAGCACGTGAGATTGGCTTCCGTGGGGCCGTGCAGCGAGCCAGCGACGGGGCGGGATCGGCCCCGAGTCCGGATTCTGGCTCCCTGCTGTACCCACGAGCTGCCCTCTCCACAGCCAGGCCTTGGCCCGGGGCTGGGGCTGTTTTTAGCCCAGAGCTTGATGCAAATTAAGCCATTTTGAGCCATTTGTTTTCTCGATAGCAGCCTCACATCTGCTGCATGAGCCCAGGCCCTGGAGCCAGCAGCAGCCACATCCTCCCAGGGGAGGGTCTGCACCAGCCAGCACCTGGCCTGCCAGAGAGGGGGGGAGGGGGCGGCCCCCCACCCCCAGGGGCGCAGGACAGAAAAGTGTGGCTGCAACTGGATCAGGGATGGAAGGCAGGTGAGCCTGGCTCACAGCACCCACCAGCCCGCAAATACCTGCCCCAGCAGGGGCGCAGAGAGCTTTTTTCAATGGGGGGGGGGGGGGAATGCACTACATATACATGAGCAGCGGCCCCCCAAGGAGGAAATCTGTTCCCGGCCAAGCTGTGTTGCGCATTGTAATAAAATGAGCTGTTCCCAAAGCAGCGTGGCTTTTAGTTAATCATCCAAACCCTATGCTTTTGGGGGGGGGGGCACTAAGCCCCCCCACCCATGGGTGCCTATGCCCATGCAAGGGGTCCCCATGTGCACACAGGGTCCACCACCCCCCCGTTCCCAAAGGGGGGCGTTTCCCTGCTCTTTGTTCAGCTCATGCATGTGGGGCACCCCACTGGGCACAGCTGGGGGGGGGGGCAGAGAGCACAGTGAGGGGCCCATCATCAGCACAGACAGGGGCACAGCCAAAGCTGCCTCTTATGGCCGGGCCCAGGGGCTCTCAGAGCCGAAGCTGGGGCATGCAGTGCACCGTTCCTGCGCCCCAGCCAGGGTAAAGCCAGAGGCAGGTTCCCTACGGGCTGGGATGACCCCCCAGGAATGGACCGTCCCAAACCTCCCCACACTGCTCCATAGGGCAGGCGCATTCCTGGGACCTGCCTTCCCTGGCAACCAGGGAGCACCCTGCGTATTCCACAGCCCCAGCCCTGCGGGGCTGAGGCCAACACCGCACGGGCCTGGGCAGCCGAGCACATGGCAGTCCCGCCACACAGCCGAGATGGGGCCTAGCAGAGAGGACTCCCGGCTCCCAAAGCCTGGAACTCGGCCTGGAGGAAGCTGTGCCCACAGGCCCCCTGGGTAGCCATGGGGGGCCTCCCCAAGGCCTGCTCTTACTCGGAGTCCCGGTGCCCCAGCAGGGGCGAGGCACATCGGTGAAGCTGCCCAGGTGGGAGCCTGCAGCTGCTCAGGGGAGACTGAGGCTTCTGGGGATCTGGCCTGAAACCTGCTCCCGGCAGAACACACCTGCCCCGGCCCCAGCCAGCCCTTCCCCCGAGACAGCGCAAAGGGGCAGAGGGCTAGGGGACCCCTTTGCCCCCCGCCAGCTGTCCTCTCCCATAGTTCCCTGCAGCAATCACAACACCCAGGTCTGTTGGCATAGAGGCAGGGGCCCCGATCCCCCCCGGGAGTGCCCCCCTCCCCCAGCACACAGCCAGGGGGACTCCCTGTTCAAACACCACCACCCCCAAAGCTCTGGGTTTTGTTTTTAAGTCTGTTTATTACATTTCAGTGAGTTAAGCACATGATGCAGTTTAGAGCTGGGGCAGGTGTGGCTCAGTAACACGGGGGGGCTGCCTGGGCGAGCCCCCCCCCCAGCCTGGAGTTTGTGCCTTGGGGCCAGCAGGGATTGAGATCAGACACAGCATGGCCAGTCCTGGGGCAGTGACCAGGGGCCACTCCCACTCCGCTGAGCCTAGTCTGGCCCCACCCCCTTTTCTGGGCCAGAAGATTAAC